>JAUMGZ010238820.1:0-10725 GCA_032359645.1 Pododesmus macrochisma | reverse complement strand
GCCGGCCTTCTTTTTGCCGATGCTGGCCAACACATCATGGTCGGCGAATTTTGGGGGAATGCTCCAGTCATCGGGTCTTAGTGATCCATCTCGCAATCCCTTGTATAGTTCTCCGAAGGTGCAACACTCGCTATAATTGCTAAAGATCGTCCACGGCAATAACACATTCCCTGCACACGTTATCTGAATCGAAATCATAGCGAACCATGTGCCAACATTGACTTATTTTGAGGTTCTGGGTCACGACAGACGCTTAAGTATTGAATAGATATTAAACAAACGTTTCAATGATCTGATTTGGGCGGTGTCTAAAACACGGAACAGACAGGGAGCGGATTTTTTCCGCAATTTATTTTTTTGACGCAGACGTTTTTATTTTTTTGTTTTCACTAAAAAATGATTGGATGCGCGCGGGCCTGAGAAACAAGAAATTAATTTTGTTTGGCCTTAGTGAAACCAGGTGCATTAGACAACAAAAGATAGTAATGCAATCATAAAAAGAATGTTTATTTTCAAGTTAAAAGTTTGTTTTCTTTAATACACTGGAATATAAGTACAAATTACTACAACACCACCTAGAAGATTAACAAGGATTATCACAGTTCAAACGTTAAACAACATCTATTTGTGACCTGTTTTGTTGGTGCTTAATTAATCATTCTAACAAAACCTAACATAGTACATTATACTTCTAACACAACATCAGATTACCTGGATTTGTAGATCTGCTTTTTGTGTCTCAAATTCAGTGAAGCGCGACATACTGGACTCGTCCAAGTCTTTACGTGAGGAGTGTAAAGAGTTCATATTTTCTTCTAACTGACTAACTCGTGACTGAAGTCTGTCTCTCTCTGTACATACAATGGCCTTCTCTTTTAAATATAGTGCTTCATTCATCTCAGATTCCTTTACTTTAGCTTCATAATCCAATGAAACCTGATTATATCTGTAAGAAAATAATTTTGTTTCTTTTTTAAAATTCAAATCTTTATATCAAGTTTATAATACATAAAGTCATTATAAATGATCTGTTAAAGGCTGTGAATGTTACCAGGGATATATCTAGGTTTGGGAGAAAGTGCCCTTAAGGTAAAGAGGGGAATTTTTCCCTACTTGGGGGGAAAAAACACAACCCGACTGTCTTGTATGTGAATGTAAGATAGTCATGTGTACTAGCTAATATTACGCAGAATAAAGTCAGTATCTTAAGACTTCCCTTAGCAACTTTGTCTGCAAATAAAAGCATGTTTTGCCTAGTTAAGACTTATTATTTGTTCACTTTTAGATGTGAAACTTTAATAAGAATATTTGTTTTCAAAATAAATGATGTATTACTATTAGAAAGAAATAAAGAAAGTAAGAATTGATTAAAAAATAGTTTAGACAAATTTAATACATTGTATGTGTAATCATATTCTATTCATGTTTATCGTTTCTTAAGCTAATTAGGAATATCAAATCAACCACCTTCATCTAGAAAAAGTGTGTCTTGTTATATAATTATATTAGCTAATTTAAAACTTCAATCCTTATTTGTTGATCTGAAATTTTAATTGAAGTACATTATTTTTCTTCTATATAATGTTTCAAAATAAACCAGCAAAGTTGATTTATTAAAATTCATTACTTTAAATTTGAATATTTATTTTGATATTATGTCGTTGGCACTCAATACTCCTTACTTCAATTGTCTGGACAATAAACACAAAGAATTCAGAAGTAACAGTATCAATGTCACATTCACATTTTTCCTCACTCAAATATTTTGAATCTGTTTATATCATTGTATGTGTAAGTTAATCATAATCATTCTTCACAAGCTCTTCTTTTACACTGTGAACACATCTTTATTGTCACAGTTAATACGTCGAAATATGTAATAATCCACTCAGAATGCCTTGTATTTAATTAGCTTTGCAATAATTAACACCTGAAGAGGGATAGGTTTATCTGGAGGCGATTTTGTCAGGTGTATACAAAGCACATGGTTACTGGTCGAGGTCTCTTACGTAAATTAGTTACTTTCGCTTTCCTACTACTTTATACACAGATAGGTCTTGCACCAAATATCATGAAAAAAGTATTTTCATGTGCCGATTTTCACAACAGCAGTAACACTGAACGCATTTTTAAGATTTTGGAATATCTATTATGCCAAAAAAGGAGAATTTTGAGGGGGAAATAGATGAAATTTGGTGCCTTTTCCTCGAGGGAAAAGTGCCGGTAAACTGCAGCAAAATAAAGCTTGATTGGTCCCTGGTTACATTGTTCTACAATTGTAAACATAATGTATAAACAGGTTAAAAGATAGTAATATTTATATTAAATGTAATATTTATAAAGTCCAATTAGTTTTGTTAACTCAATATTTTGATTTTTCTTTACTCTTATTAAAATCAAATATTTATATACCGGTAGAAGTTTGTACACAAGCACACTGATTCATTTATCAACATTTTTTGAAGTGGTTCTATGTGAGAAGTAAAGCTGTCTATATCTTTGTTTGTAATGTTTAAGATTTTTTTTGTAATTTACAATATCCCTTTTAACATTTACTCTCGCTTTCTTATAGCTTTTAACACTTACTGTCTTAAATCTATATAATCTATTTGTATCATAAGAACGAGTGGTAGGAAACTTGTCTGTTTCCGAATCTTTTCAATTGTAAATATAAATACAAACATGTGTCTGCTATACAGTAGAAGGTTCAACAGAAATACACATTTTGTGTAATAAAAGTTAAAGCAATACATGATCTCTTGGTATGCTTACATATGTTCTAGTTATCTTTTATTACTTTACAGTATTACAATGTAAACAACATTTTAGATACATATGTTGATTTCAGCAAGTTTTTCGTATACAGCATTCATGTTTGCCAACTTTTTGAAATTTTCATGGGGGAGAAACTGCATAGCAAAACCTTAAAATGTCTTTAATACCTATATACAATGCCCTATATGACAAAATAGTAGTGTAAACAGCCTCATATAAGCAGTTCTGTGCAATACACTAAGTTGAAGCAAGTTGATAAGCAAGGTTTAGGAATAATACTAATGTCAAAAGTGAAAATTGTGTGTGAAAAATGGGGAGACTCCCTCCTAAATAGGGTGAGTTGGCAACTATGAGCACTGTGACTGTTACCAGATATTTTTGACTCAAAATCAACAAATGCACAAATGGCGATCAACAGCAGTAACATTGAATGCATTTTTAAGATTTTGTAATATCTATTTTGAGGGCAAACAGGGGAAATTTTATACCTTTTTCTTGAGGGGAAAGTGCCATTAAACGACAGCAAAATGAAGCTAGATTGGTCCCTGCTTGTGCAGAGAGTGGAAAAAAAGTAGCAGATTTTGTTGCTATACTGTATAATAATACCACATTGGGTAATACCATACTAACTTTTCTTGTAAAGCTTTGTGCTGTGTACTAATGGAGTCATGTTCACTTTGAAGCTTGTGGTGGTGATTTTTCGTTTGCTCTAATTCTGTTTGTGTCTCCATCAAGGAGTGTTGAAAAGTCATCTTCTGTTGTTCCAAAGCCTCTACCTTATCCATCAAGTCAGAATGCATACTTTCGCTTGCCATTTGTTCCATGAAGGAGTCATTAGGAGTACCATACACATCATGCTTGGAGGGTGTGCTAGAGTCCTATTGTGGGTACAAAATAAGATAAAGACTGCATATATACATTATTTTAATAATCAAAGAATATGGATAAAAAATATAAATCACATAGTTGCCAACTCTCCCTATTTAGAAGGGAATCTCCCTATTTTTCACACACAATTTTCACTTTTGACATCAGTATAATTCCTAAACCTTATTATTTTATTTTAACTAAGTGTATTGCACAGAACTGATTAAATGAGGCATATTGCACTACTTCTTTGTCATTTAAGGCATTGTATATAGGTATTAAAGACATTTTAGGATTTTGTTTTATGCATTTCCTCCCCTATGAAAATTTCAAAATGTTGGCAAGTATGTAACATAGAAAAAATATTCAGAGGTATAATAATAATGGCTGTCGTATTGTGTATACAGTATAGGGGTTAAAAAAAACATGACGAAGGCAGATCAAACTTAACCTTCATTACTCTGATGTAATCAAATGTTCTCAAAACACAAACTCAGTTTTGAAATGAAAATGTTGCTGTTGTATCTCACTCTTGCATCGTGAGGTAACTGTTGGTCTTATATTCATATTGGATGAAAATATCCATTTAATAGTGCAAACTCACAAAGAGTGCTATCTCCAATGGCTAAACAATTAAGTCTCCATGGTATTGACATAAATTGGTACATTTATCAATAATGAAAAATAAAACTAGATTATAGAACAACATCTTTTGACAAGCCCAGAGGAAATAGAAGGGTGTATTATTGATTTGTTCTTGTTTCTTTGCCCCTTTAGACAGAGTAACTTGACAGAGAAATCAATTAGACCACATTAAACTGCAGATTACCTTGTTAATTCTCTCATCTCAAATCACTTTGGCATTGTGTTAAAAACTAGAGTATCCTTCAGTTTACTTAGCTAAAATCCACTTTTAAGTAATATAATTTTTGTCTCGACTCAACTAATGAATTTTGACAAAGTTGATTTTTTGTAAAATGTTCTCTCTGCAGAAAGTGCAAAAGCATTCTTCAAAAGCTAACTGTTCATGGAGAATTAGATGATAGTAAGTATTAACAATCTGTGAAATCTTTCACAATCTTAGAATGTCTGCTACCATATAGGAAATTAATGGTAGATTATTTAGCTTAAGTTTCAGTCTCAACAGTCATCAGTAGCAAGTAATGGCTGATGCTTTAACGAGGAAACAGCGAAGATAAATGACATCAAATGATAGCAAGACTATCTCCAGACACCAAGTAAAGAAGTAACTCCAATTCGTTCACCCACATGTTTTAGTGTGTATACTTAATAGTTCAATGAAATCTGTAGGTGAATCCTTAATCAATATTACTGGCAATTTGGTTATATCTGAGTCACTTTAATGTTTACTTCTTTCATACATTTATAGCCTGATATATGTGTTGGAGATGAAGGGATCATTGGTGACCATATCACAACAGAGGTTATTCGGTAAAAGTTGGATGGACAATTGTTTGTTTTATTGGGGTTTAACATCCCTTTAACTCATGTCAAGGTCACATCAAGAAGGTGTCTGCTTGTGACAGTGCACTGGTGGCTGCAGACACTTTGACATGATACTTCACTCGGTCACATTATCCTGACACTGAGCCAACCAGTCCTCCTCCTACCCAATAATGCTGAGCACTTAGAAAGGAGAGAGAAGATTACCTATTTTGAATGTCTGGGGTGCGACGCTGCAAGAATTGAACCCATGCCTACCAGATCACGAGGCGATTGCTCTATCTCTGAGCCACCATGCCGGATGAACAAAAAATTACTGATCATATATGTTACTGGTACAATGTAAGTCAGGCATCAGTCCTAGATATTGATATCTCAAAATTGTTTCACTAAGTGCAATAATACCCGATCCAAACAAATAGACAAAAGAACAATTGCTGTATGTTCCTTCTTCAAACCATGGAAAGTAAACCATTAATAATAGTGCAATTTCCTGGTAAGTAAACTAATGAAAAGTGTTGGTGGTGCATGCATAAATTGGTAATGGATGTTATACCTTGTAAAATGACTACCGGTAATTGAAAGTCATAATTATTTCCAGTTAAGTAAAAACTTGTCATAAAATACACACAGCTTGTCCCTACTATTAAAGCATATTGCTAAGATATTGCTATCCTTCTTACTAATTTTAACATGTTAATATCATGACACAGATATTTTTCAATTGGCAGATTCAAAATCAACTGATGACACAATTAATAATAACACAGCCAAAATTGTACTTTAAAAAAGTAAATTTAATTTACTGTGGCTTTCTATTGTGTTCAATGAAACTGTGGCTGTTCATTATAGCAGATAAAACTATTATATTTTATTATATTTATTTATTGGCTATTTATTATACTTGCTTGAAATATGGCTACATTTTTCATATCAAATGAACTTGTAGTTATTTATTATTTATGCAACTGCAGTCTGCAAATGTGATTTATTATATTTGACTGTAGCTTTGGCTTTTATAATATTTGACCACAAATGTGGCTTTTATCCCATCAGAAAGAATTGAGGCTGTTTACTACATCAGACAAATTGTACATTGTTGCTAAAATGGTTAGATGCATATATAATAGATGAAACTAATGTTTTCATGGCTGCCCCATTCTTGTTTATTTAAATCCAATAATAGTTGTCTTTTTTTTATCTTATGATTCTTAGATTATAGTCACAGACTATGAATATCACTGGTGCATTATCCCTGCCACGTGTCTGGTACACATCTTTTTTATAATCAAATTCGTACAGTACAGTGAGTGGGCGGGTCGATTGGTGTAGGGTGGGTGGGTGAAAGGTTGGTTTATGTAGGATGGGTGGATGTTTTAAGTCAGTAGTTGATGTACTGCATAAAAGCATAAAAAGTAATGTACATCTCATGAGTATCTACTTAATTATAGTGATACTCACATAACGAACGTAAACTGAAGCTCAGAAATGGTCTATTAACTATTAAACACATTCAAACTATATAAGACACATATAAACATGTGCAGAGAACGTGAGCATGAGCAATAGCCGTTTTAATGCAAATCTAATATAGGCTGTTAAGCAAAAGGCTGATTTAATCAGTTATAACTGTATTGAATGCAAATGCAGAAAATATTGTGTGTTAAAGAATAAGAAATGATGTTACGAGGTACATGTACTCCAAAGAAACAGTTGCTTATAAGTCACAAACATTGTCAATGGTGCCCAGCAGTCCTTGAAAAACAGAAGATTGATTAAATAGCAGCCATAGAAAATCAATCACTGACATCAAATTAAATTCACCCTGGATTCCATTTTCACCAACGGTATGCTATATTTAGTCATAGCAAGCATTTTTTCAAGAGAAAGTTATACATTCAAGCCTCCAGTAAAAGGAGAGTTCCAAATGTTGTCAATAACTGTACTATTCCATGTGCTCAAATTACAAAAACATTATATAGTTCAGAAGAGTCACATTGCATAAACAAGGTATGGTGTACTAAAGGCTTTATTTATAACATAGTCCTAAAAAATCACAATGCAAAAACAAGTCATGGTGTAATAAAGGCTTTATTTATAACACAGTCTAAAAGAGTCACAATGCAAAAACAAGTCAAGGTGTAATAAAGGCTTTATTTAACATAGTCACTGTTGCAAGAAAAAAAGTGAAAAGAAATTCTAAAAAATAAGTTGCCATCATCACACATTTAAATCAGGACCACAAACACATACATAAATATATATATAGATGTAAGGAATTAGAAATAACCAAGCTATACCTCGAAAGATACAACTCATGCCCTGAGTGGGAATCGAACCCCCAACCATGACTTCGACAACACCACCTAGCTAAGAAGTTCCAGCAACCTGACCGACTGAGCTACTACACACCCTTAATAAAAGTTGGTTTTCGGTGCGCCAAAATTGCTACCTTTCTTTACGGTACATTAAATTCTAGGTTTTCTAGTTTGTTAGAAGATTTTACAAAATAGTCAAAATTTCCCCTCTTTGGCTTCTATGACTCCCAACATATCAACAAATCTGAATTCCCTTACCTGGACAGGGGGATGCTTTGGTTGAAAATGATTGAGTAGTTTTAGAGAAGAAGTCAAAACTGATAAAAGTTAACATATTTGCTATTGTTTTATGAGCACAAAACCAGTGACCTTTTTTTTTGATTTGGGGTAATGCATTGAACAGTATTCATTCTCCTCACCCTAGAGGTTTCAAGCATATTCCAGCATTAAAAGATAGGAATTTGAGTTTGTTCAATTAAATGATCTTTTTTTAAAATTTTGTAATATTTTCCCTATTTTGCTGTCTTCTAGCATCCCCTGGTGGACCTGACTTATCATTTGTACAAATTTAAATCTCCTTTCTATAGGGATGAATTGTACAAATTTTGGTTCCTACGTAGTCCAATGGTTTTGGAAGAGGTCAAAAACTTGAAAACTTAACCACATATAACAGACAGGATTTGTATAGGAAAAGTCTACCTTGCACAAAACATTTCTATCCATGAGCTCTGAATACCATATTATCATCTTTTTAGATATACTCAAAGAAATGTTATGGAAATGTATAGCAGGAACTAAAGCCAGGTGGGTTACAGTGGTATAAAAACAGACGCAAGAACTGCCATTGTGATTCGCAGCACCCATATAAAGAAATAGTGATAAACTTAAAAAGGGAGATAGATTGACATTTGCTAAATATAACCTTGAAGCAAAACCATTACTTGAGAAGTCAGAAAATCAATATATATCTTAGCACGATAGTCATGGTCTTACAAACTCTCAGTGCATCCTCACATAGCAGCGATCTACGTTTTATTACATGTCAACATCTTGTGTTAATTTGTCAGTATTATGCCTTTTTCGTCTAACATGAGCTAAATATAATCTATGTAGATTCTTTGTAACAAACAACCATTTCTACATGCAGCATATGACATACCTAGTAGAATACAAAATATTCAAATATAGCGAAGATTTAAATCAAGACATTCATTCTATTCACACATAGGTTTATAAACATACTGTAGAATCAGAAATATTTGTTTGGCTAAAATTACGTTGTTTTGAAAATAAAGCGATTTCGTTGAAAATACTTAAGGTGTTCTTTTTAGAAGGTATGTGAACAATTTCGTCATGGTTTTAATTTTGTCAATCTTTTACAACAACAAAATAAACGAAATTAAAACCACAACGAAATTTTCTGATTCTACAGTAGTTTATAGACCTCTTATCATGAAATTAATTACTGTAAAAGGGCAAAGACTGATCAAGTGTTGATTTATGTCTATGAGTGAGATACTACCACTGAGACAGGTCTAGTGCACTAGCTCCAATGCAACCATCATCTACTTTTATGGAAAAATTATGCTGTGATTGCATTTACACATTGTTTAGTGCAACTTATGCTTTATATGGATCATGTATAAGAATGGTCTTTTCGCAGACATTATCACATACCTATCAACCTTGAAAAACTCAAATGGGGGAGATATGTTTGTTTCATGGGGGACATTTAATGTTTTATTATCAACAAATGAATACCATTTAAACCAGGAAATTTTGTTTAAGAAATTCCATTTGCCTACCAGTAACTGGAAATCAAGCACTGATATTATGGACACAAGTTATTCAAAAATTCCACAAACAAAACTATAACTGGTCTTTATTGTGTCATGTGTCATACATGGCAACCAATCAAAGTGTAGCTTATAAATTTAAGGACTTATTTTTGAGAGCATTAAGTAATTAAAGAAAGGAACATAGCAGACTGATTGAAAAGGTTGCTTGATGCTTCAATTATTTATCCAAATGATAGAACTCTAATATTCTGTATCAATTAACAAAGTGTGCAATTCCATTTGCATTACCTAAGACTGTGTGTGTTTCTTCAATAATGTATTACCCATCAACCAACTTATTGAAAAATTAACGTTCAAATCTAATTGGTGATTTGAGCAATAATGTTGGTACAAATGTATTTGTTAACCCCTGTGCAGCAATAAGTCTCAAGGACACTGAGATAAACACTATGGAGCAGAAAAATAAAGAGCTGATTTCAATTACATTATAGGCAGCAAGAACACATATACTTACCGAACTAACAAAAAATATATTTCTGGTCTGGTGGACAGGTCTTTAAACAAAGCTATAAACTCATCACAACTAGTTTTTCCTTTTGAGCCTGATGAATTTTCACATCTTTTCAACTCCATCTCCTGCAAAAGAAAGATAAAGACAGGGATTGTAGTTTAACACATTTAAGTTCATATTGCAAGCAAAAACCTCTCTAATAAAAGCCCTTGAATGTTGTCTTATGAATTCCAGTATTGTTAAGAGATGGTTATCTCAGCATGCAACAGCAGGCTATAGCTCATCATCTGACATGAAATCATGTTTACAACTGAGCTTCAAATGATAGAAACTGTGCACATCAAGTGCTTCAGTGCAATTCCTATTGTAGAAACATGCTGCACATTCCAATATCTTTTTATCTATGATTTTGGGAATGGTATGGCTATTTTTGTAGGGTGCATTTTCACATTAGATCTACTTGATTTTGTCAGTGTTTGTGGCACAAAATAAGTTGTTTGAGAGAATTGACTTGAAGTATAAATGAACCTTGATTTAATACAAGTGGAATATAAAGATAGTTCTTATGTCTAATGTGAAATCAAAAGCATTTAATTAACCAATTTGAATATTTTGCTAAATGAGACTACTTAATTAACAAGAGGCCCAACCTGCACCTTGATATATTAAACGTGAAAGAATTTCTTGCAACTAGATTTAATAACAATTATTTACAAAATCAACAAGTCAGTACACAATGCCAGGTTATAACACCAAGAGTATCTAGCACTTGTATGTACACACTTAAATAAATGATTATATGCACAAAGATGGTTAAATTGATATGCTTTAATTGTTTCATGTAATGAACATCTGTCAAGAGTTTCATGAAACAAACAAGCCATTCCTAAGTAGAACTTCAAAAAAAAAATACAGTTAAGGAGGCCGACTCTAGTTCGAGTGCGCATGTTCAATGCGCAGCCCTGATTATCAGATGTCGTACAAAAATAAA
>JAUMGZ010238809.1:0-10726 GCA_032359645.1 Pododesmus macrochisma | reverse complement strand
AAGTGCACATGCTTTTGGTTTGTAGTAACTTTAGGGCATGGATAACCAACTATGTTCAAGGAGTGACCCTAGGATAACAAATATTCAAATGCCAATCCAGATGGACGTTAAGGCCCCATGGGCCTCTTGTTCATTCTTATTATGAAATTATAATGTACCATGTTTTTGTGGCCTTCATCATCGCTAGATGACAAGAAGTTCTCGTCATTGGTAGCCATTACTGTATTGGAAACCAAATGTGCAAATCATAACAAGTATGTTACATGCTGCATGATTGGTCGGGGGAAAAACTGCTATAAGCCAATGAAATTACTTCTTACTTTGATAGGTTAAAGTGATTACAAAATCTGAGTCGGCAAATTTGGAAATTTTTGCGACTTAGTGGTGCAACTACATAATTTAAGTGGGACATTTGAAAATTTACTGTGCACAAAGTCACAGGATCACATCCTGGTACCATCTCTGAATATAAGGGAGTATTGTTGTGTATTTGTTTTCTATTGTTTTAATATAATGTATTACTTAAGACCAGTATTACCTCACGATAGTTGAATTAAAACATTTGTTGATTACAGACAACCAGAAGATCCTTTACAAGCCCTATCTGAGCTGTTGAGATCTAGACCTCAGAACAGCAGGGGAGCTAGTCAAGTGAAATCTGATGAAGATAACAGGTCAGAGGAAAGTAGAACAACTGAGACGGAATCTAATCTCTCCAGCTTAGGACCTTGGGGAGATGACCCAGAAATACAAGAAAAAATAAGGTAAGATAAACTATTTACTGATCTGATTGTGATAGAAGATTGCAATTTGTATCACATTAATAATGTGTCACCATTAAAGCTAACAAACATTTACATGTATTATTTGGTTTTTTGGCCTCTCCCTCATCACACATTTTTATGCCCTTTCTATGAAAATAGTTGGGGCACTAAGTGTTCCCCTTTCTGTCCATATTAAAGATGTAGCAATACATCCAGCTATGTTTGTATTGCAATAGATTAATTACTCTCCATTGCAATAGCAAAGAGGCAATCCAGTAACAATCACAATAGTGCACAAGGCTATCAGGATAGTTTCAATAGTTCAAACCTCAACTGAAAACCTTAAATAAGTAAATATTTAAAACCAAAATGATAGTCATAAGACATAAGTCCATAGACATGGGCAAATAAAAGGAAAATATTGAGCGCAAATAAAAAAAGGAACCAAAATGCAATTATTAACTAAAATGGAAACATCACAAGCTACTATTAAAAAACTAGAAGCATAACAGTAATACTATGATGAATATTTACAAAATAAATGTTGTTTAAACCAACCAGGTGTTCGTGAAGGAGTAAGCGGTTCCTGCTACACATGTGTCACCCGCTGCAAAGTTTTCCCATCATTTTGGTATATAACAGCCCTTTCCATAGTAAACAACAGTACTGTTAAAAAGTATGCCCATCTAGAAAATTGAAGCAAAGTTTGTGTACAAATACAAAGACACATACAGCATGAAATTCTAACAGCTTATTTCCCCATTTATTCTTTAACATGGACACATGTTTTTTGTCCCATGCCTTTGTGTTGTGTTTGTTGATCTAATCTAGAACTTAAATTGATGCAAGGAGTAATTGTGTAAAAATAATCATCAATATCTGTTCAGTAGTGTACTCTGAAAGCTGTGAACAAGCTTAATGTAAAATGTTTCTAAAAATAGAAATTGACACTTTCATGATATGTTGTAATTTAATTGGTATTCAATTACTGGCAGATTTCTTCACACAAAACCAAATGTAGGTTTTATGATCTTGATTTTCTACTTTACTGATTTCACTTAGATTTTTAATCCATCTGGATGAAGTCCAAGTGGACTTTTCCTATATCATTTGGAGAATACACAAAAAATCAGAAGTAGGTCATTTTGACCTTTCTTTACCTAGCTAGATTGATTTCACTTATATTCTTGGTTAAATCGATTCCATTTAAAAGGAAGGATAAGTCCCACAGACTTGAAACTTTATGTGAGGTTTTATCCTTGGAGAGTTCTACACACAAAATCGCAAGGAGGTTGACTTTTTGTGACCTAGAATTCTACTTCATCGATTTCACTTAGATTTTAAATCTATCAGTACAAGGTGAATGTCAAGGACCTGTACAACCGTTCTGTGTCTTTTGTTTAATGTCCTATTTTACATTTTGATATTTTCCTAATAATTGAAATCCAATATATTTATTGCTCGAAAACGTAAAATTATTGAAAAGAGTTTATCAATATTTTCATTATTTTATTAGAAAATTGAAAGAAGCAAAGGACAAATTGAAGCAATTACAAGATTTGGTATCCAGAGTTCAACACTCCCCAGATGCAGCTCAGGCATTGCCAGACAATTTAGCTGAGCTGGCAGCAAGTCTAGATGATGAAGTAGAGCCTCCTCAGTCAGAAGAGAGAAATATGTCTGAAGGAGAAGTTCCTGTCTCTCAGACTGACAGGTATATTCTATATGCTGTGAAAAAATTAACAATTAATATCCTTATCCTGACTAGGTGTAAGTTATATATGGCATTGTTTTATGCACCGTTTAATTTAGAAACGTAGTTCTCCTACAGTTTTGAGACTAGAGCAAACATATGTATTATTCACATATATTGGATGTTTGTTTAAAGGTGTGTTTTGTTTATTCCTGGGATTTGTGTCTGACATTTGTTTATCTCCATACAATATGGTCACCAGGACTCTCATTCGCCGAGACCTTTTTAAATATTGTCAATCATTTTGTGTCAGATTTTAACAAAACATTGCAAGAACAGTATTTCTTTCATAACAAACATTGATTTATGGTTAATCAAAATACAATAGCAGCAAAATCTTCAAATGTAAAATAGGCAGCAGGTCTTATCAGCTTAATGCATCTAGGCCCATTGGGTCTCTTTGGTTCAACAACTGTAGTCTGCCTATGCAAATTCTTGAAATTTTGACAATCTCTAACAAATCTTAAAATAATTCAGCTTTTGACATTTTCTTTCAAGTTCAGTAATTTAAAGAAAATCCATTGGTGACATGTATCATTCCATGAAGTTATTGTTAATAATTCATTTAAAGCAAAAAACCTGACATTATTTTTCTCTTGATAGAGATACTTTTTATGCCGCTAAGATGGAAGAACAGATGAGAGAACTTGACACTTTGAAAGAAGAGCGTCACAGACTTCTGAACATTCAGCAGGAACTCCAATCTCTTCATGGTAGATACTCACAAGTAAGTTCATGTCTGTATAATGGAGCATAGCACAATATTTAAGACGCCAATATTTCAACGTAAAGTATGTTCACTATTTTGAGTGTTAACATCTAAGTGAACTATTTTGTCTAAAACTATATTTTCAATGGCTGAGCCAGTCTAGATACATAAAAATACAACAACTGTTTTCCGTGTCTGACGTGTTTAGTATTTCATTTTAAACAAACGTTTATCTGTTTGTTTGATATTCCATTGCGAATTCAAATTCTAGAACAATGTAAGCCTTCAGTCATCTGTTACCCTTGATATACTTTGTCATGGAACTATTCTGAAATTGCACTAAAAGTGTGACAAACTAAAAGTAGCACCTTGATGCAAAAAGTGATGTTTTGTCAGTCAATATTTTATGTTATGACTAGTTACACTGCTTTTACAGGAAGCAGATGATGTTGAAGCTAGTCCAAAAGAGATCAAGAAAGAAAAGCAACAGATGCCTCAGCAGAATCAGGCTCAGGAAGAAGAGGAGGAGGAAAACGATGACAAGGAAAATGAAAGACCCCCAATTCGCCTGTCTGGACCAACAGTTAAATGTAAATTTAATCCTTAATGTTTCAGTATTAAACTTTGTAGAGTCCTATGTGACATTTGAAATGACAATTCTTAAAATATGTAAATAAAATATATTTGTTGGAGCCATATTATTTTTTTTAGACCAATACAATTTGAACCTATTCAACCTATTTTGATGTTATAGTTACATCCTTCTGATTTGGTCTTAAAATGTGTATAATTATTGACAAAATAATTTTGAGTTTTACACTGTTCACTTAACATCTTGATCTTCAAACTTTAAAAAAAAAAAAAAAAAAAATGAAGCATGTAATCATACTTGCCAAGTGTCCCATTTTAAGAGGAAGATTCCCTATTTTTTACCTTTCACATCTTCAGTATTCTTTAAATCTTGTTTCAATTCAAGTCAAATTAATACATTGCATAAAGCAACAGAAAGTATGTCATATTAGACTTATTATTTGCTAAATAGGGTGCATTGTAAGTACTTTTTAGAAAATGTTAGATTGAGACTCGTGATATCTCCCCAATGAAAATTTTGAAAAGTTGGCAAGTATGTGTAATTTCAAAAAACTGTTGTACAGACTACGTAATTGAGTTTTTCATAGGTAATTAAACAAGGACAGTGACTCAACATACAACAGCACAACAGTGTATCATCAGCAAAAACATTCCATGTGTATTTCAGATTAATCATAACTATGATATAAACTTGTGTTGTGAAAAAAGAAATCAGCTTGTTAGCCCATACAAATGAATTTTTCATGTTTTTAGCTTCTCTAAAAAAAAACACTGGACTTATTTCAACCAAACTTAGTAAAAAAAGCATCCTTAAGGGAAGTCGGTGTAGTTGTGATGGGGCTTGGGAGCTACAATTAGGGTACCAAAATAGGGAAATATAAAAAGATGAAAAAGAATCATCCCATAAACGAGATGTCCTAGAGCTTAATACTAGTATCTGCAGATGCTAGGGACATAGAGAACCAAGTTTGTTCCGGGTGTGACCCTGAGTCATAAACAGGTTAGGCGTTTTGGGGTCAAAGTTCAACACTATAACAAATATGTTATCTTTTCACTTATTTTACTTCCTGTCCAATATGATTGGACCAATTCCAACCAAACTTGGTGAGAAGCATCCCTAGGGGAAGGGGATTAAATGTGTTCAAATGATGTGACTAGGCATTAAGGGGGAAATTTGATAAAATTTCAAAAATCTTTTTAATAAACTAGAAGGCCTAGAGGTTATTGTTTTCTCATGTAGTAACCCACATTTATGTTAAAAAGCTAGATTTTTGGGTGGGTCCAATTTCAACAAAAAAAATTCTCTATATATATAAATGAATTATTTCCAGTTTCTTCAAATGATGAAGTGTATGGTAAAATGAGAAAGCAACGCATGCTGAGAGAAGAATTACGCCAGAAGAAAAAGGAACTTGAGGCTATAATGAAGAAAGATAACAACAAAAAGACCTACTCTAAAAACCAAGATAATCAAAGTGATACAGTTTCTTTTTCAACAGATCTTTATGGGTATTGTTATTTTGTTTATTTATTATTATCTGTTTCAAATACTTTTGATTAACATTTTAGCTTACTAGGGGTTTACTCTGGCAAGCTATTCTAATCAATCTGTTTCCATCATCCATCGGCCGTTAACTTTGTTCTTTATTGCTACTCCTCCAAAACTGTCATAGATAGTATCATTAAACCTTCATATACTGAGGAATTGTCCGTCAGATTTCCAAGATGGTGGCCAACTTGAAAATACTGTTATCTCTACTCCTCAATAACAGTAGATTTTTTAACCAAACTTGTCTTATTTTAACCTATATTTAAGAACATAGTGACTTTTACAAAAATGTAATGGGTTACACCTGATGTCTGGGTGTGCCTCAATAAAAAGTTTGTTTGCCATATGTTTTGAAGATGGTAACCATGGTGGCCATTTCTGAATCTAAAAAATATTTATATCTCATTTAATAACCAAACAAGATATAAACATGGAGTTTTCAAATATTTGATATGAGCAAACTGCTCTTTTTGTACATTTAAGATTATTTATTTATTTAAAAATCCAAAATGGCTGACCTGGCAGCAATCTTGTTATCACTACTCGACCGTAAAAGTAAGGGCTTCATGACACTCACTGTTCTTAGTTCTGCAAATGGTCCTGCTTTAAACAGGCAAAAGTAAAAGGATTTTAAGACAGTCAATATTGGCCATCTTGAATATTTGTTTTCTTCGACTTGGTGACTATCTTGAAAATCTTGTTTAATATTGCTATACCTGTGGGTTGGAAAGTCATAGGAACATAAAGTTGTTACTATTAAGTCATGTTTTTTCACCATGGTCTGTTGAAGTATGATTATTAATTCTCCATAATGACACCAGTGTCTACAAAAAAATAGTTCTCTTTAAAGTGACTTTCATTCACTAAAAAATTGTCAAACATTGTTTACCGCAAAAAAATACAAAATATTTTCTAAAATTATTTACAGTTGAGCATCAAGACTCTTTCTGGGTCTTAGGGACTATTATATTTTATTGTGTTTAATCAAGACTCAGTCCACTATAAAAAATGAAGCCATCATTTTGCATTTTGTGATTATAAATTCTCATTACCATATAAGTTATTTTAAGAAGTTTTCATACTGTAGAATCAGAAATAGCATGTCGTACCTATATCTTGTGAATTTAACGAATTGCATCACTGAAACTAAAAAATCCTTGTGGTTTTAATTTCGTTTATTTCATGTTGTAAAAGATCGACGAAATTAAAACCATAAAAAAAATTTTCACATACCTTCTAAAAAGAACACCTTAAGTATTTTCAACGAAATTTTATGTCAACGAAATTACTTTATTTTCAAAACAACAAAATTTTAGCCCAACGAATACTTCTGATTCTACAGTAGTTTTTTGGATTATTCTGCAATTACGCTTCACATTTTCTTTTATAAAAACCTATAAACATAGTCTAAGGATGTTTAATAAAAATCAGAAAATTTGGTTTTAAAATGTTTCATATTAACGACAAGATTATCATTATATTGTCGTAGAATGTTTTATAACAACCAGACCGTATTGCCATATAATGTAATCATATTATTTTAATATATCTACTGAACAGGCCATTGTTCATTTGTTTTATAATTCTCTGCAGGGCTACTATGAGTGCTGATGCAACTATGGCAACATGGGGAGGGTCTACTGTTGACAATCTGGAAAGTATCACGGAAGATAATGATGCAAATGATAGAGAAGATGAAGATGATGATGGTAAATGTATTTGGAATGATGTTTATGTAGGGCAATATGTTCCAGTAAAGTGTGAATCTCAAGTATAAAATAACCCACAACCAAAAACCTGGTTTTTTAAGGTTACTAAACACCCACAAAATAAACTTATTGTTGTCTTTTAAAACTAACAATTTAAGATATGATACAGTGATGAAGGAAACCTTGCACCCTTTTTCATTTGATGCCATTGTATGCAAAGTCTATACTTGCAAAATATACCACACCCCCACACACCCCATGTATTAAATAGTTGAATAGCACATGAAACCCCATCAGTAAACTTGTAACATATGAGGGATATAAACCTGTCCATGACGACAGCTCTTGTTGATTTTAATTAGAGATAAGAAAACAATGATTTTAAAGTTTATTAATCTAATAGTGCCTTTGTGATTAATATATTTTATTAGCATATCCAAGTGATGGCATAATACAAGTGGAAGAAGAAGAAGAGGAAGAAAATGATTCTGATAACAACACATACACAATAGAGAATGATGTTAGACAGAGACGTAAAGCTCGATCACAAAGACAAGCAGCATCAGCTCCAGCAATCAGGAGGAGAGATAAAAAGCAACGCTCATTTCCTAGGTCTCAAAGAGAACAAAAAGGTATAATCTCATAACTATCTTATATTGTTTTGGGGGATGGTTTGTTCAATGTGTGTCCCTGACATAAAAAATAGGTTATTTTTTGGTCAAAGTTCTTACTATAGGAAGTATGCTTTTTGACTTCCCTAAAACCACCTAACAATTTTTTTTCTGAAACAATTGCAAGATTTCGCCATTTAAACATTTGTTTGTATCATTGGAACAGAATTCAAACACTTAAGCATACTTTAACAAATAAGCAAAAACAGCAATTGTGACAACAACACCATATTGTGTATGGTAGTTTAATTTCCATGTCATACACAACTGTGTACTGTTCTTACTTGTTTACACAGGAGGGAAGCCTATTAAAGATGTGCATTTATAAATTAATTGAATCATTTACAGTATATACTCGTATATAAGTCGACCTCATAGGTAAGTCACACCCCAAATCAAGTATTTAGCCTTGACCTGCAGTTAGGTTGCAGCCCTTCTTTGGAACCAAAATATGCTCAATGGAGTTACCATTTTTGGGAGGTAATTCAAGATGTTTTTTCTATTTACGGGAGAAGTGCAACGGTATCTTCACAGACGAAACGCATGTACAGCTGTACGTGCGTACTGTCACCACTACTGTGCATTTTAATTGATAATTTAATCATCAAACAATGTTATTAAATAAAAGTCTTGTTGTATTACTTGCCTGTGTTATTTTCTGTTTCAAGTAATTGAACAGCAATGTTTTACCTCTGCTCTGTATACACACACACACGTGTGTTTGTGTGCCGGAGCTTGCTTAAGGCAGTTGGACAAGTTAGTGAATGGTTACGTAATTTATACTTCACAAGATTAACTACTGTAGCTATAATATCATCTATAATATCCAGTGGACATGAGTGTATGGTCATACACACATAGATGCATGGCACTATATGGTTACCTGTACAAGTATGTGACCCACGCACGACTGGCCATGCACTGTTGACTTCTTCAAACATTCAAGTGAGACTTATTGATTGGTCAATTTTAATCTAATTATTATGTCTGTTCATCTGTTATTGACTAGCATATGTATACTATTCAGTATGCAGTAGACTGACTTGTGAAAGTTAGCGACATGTGTGTGTAATGAATTAAACACGTGAGTATGACCTTTTAACGTTAACTGCACCACATGTACACTCCTAGCGGTTAACTTTTGAAAATTAACATAAACTTTTAACAGCATGGCCTCGTCGTTTGTGTGCACATGTCTAAAAGTTGAATACAAGGAAATCTTGCACTTCTCTTGTGGAAATAATTGTAACTATAAAGTTATGAAGACAATTCTTTGACATGTTTAACAACAATTATTTTGTAACTTGGCATTTCACAATGTCATTTGATTGACCTCAGGCCGTCATGATCAGGTCAGTTGATTATATTCAAAACACGATGTCATCATTGTCGCAATCAATCTTGAGTGTTACTTGTAATTGGAACAGTTATATCACATAAAAACATTGAAAAAAATGTAAAACTTACCGTATTATATAAAAATGATTTTATTCTTGTACATAAATTATTAAGTTCATTAATACCTGATCCTTAGAATACAAGTCAACTACCGGCATAAAAAGTCTGTTTTCACCCGTAATTCTTGCGAGATATCAAAACATTTTTTGTCTTGAATTCAAGGTCATCGATACGTCGCAACCCTGATCTTAGAATATATATTTGTGGTAAAAAAAAGTGTGATTTATCTACAAGTATATGCGTAATACATTTTAATATAGCATTAACACTGCTTGTTTCATCCATTTCTTGTCAGTAATGTAATTAATAGCAAAATCCAGAATTGAAACCTACAGCGGTTATAAGCTTTTGTATGAGCCTCTGGTAATCGATATGATGGGAGACAAATTGACAAGTAATTAGGATTAAAATTATCAATTCAATTAATTTGATCTCTCTTACTTTTAAAGATCATTACATCTAAGATGCAGTTGTCTTTTTAGTACACCTGGATGAAGTCCAAGTACCAATCCGTCTGTTGTCGTCCCTCGTTAACTTTCACATTTTAAACTTCTTCTAAAAAACTACTGGGGCCTTTTTGACCAAACTTGCTGTGAATGTTCCTTGCTACATGTAGGTCCCCTTTTAGAATTCCATCCAATTAGGCCACCCTGGCTTCTGATTGGCCGAGACATTTTCAACTTTTTGTCAGATTTTTACGAAACTTGTACATGTTCCTTGCATGGGCCCTTTCAGATTTGTGTCTGATGTTGCCAAACTTCATCCAATATGGTCGCCCTGGCTTCTGATTGGCTTAGACTTTTTGACTTCTTGTCAAGAACCGTTGATTAGATTTTCACGAAACTTAATGCAGATGTTCCTTGCATGATCCCCTTTCAGATATATGTCCAATGTTGCCAAACTCCATCTAATTTGGCCGCCATGGCATCTGATTGGCTGAGACTTGTTTGACTTTTTGTAAAAAAAAATGTTGGTAAGATTTTTTAGTCCATCTGAACTAAATATCAACCAAATTTGGCAGGAAGCACCCCCATGAGATGCTGCTTCAATTTTGCAAATTAAAAGGGGCTGGCCTAAAAAGGGGTAAAATATGGTACATTTTAACAAATCTTTTCACGAACCAATGCTATGATTAATTTCACATTTGATACGCATGATCCTTGAGTCAATGTTTACAAAGTTTTCAAAAGAAAACAAAATTTGTTTTAATCATGCCTGTTCGAAGAACAGAGAGCTATAGCGTTACCCTCGGCGTGAGCCTGAGTGCAGCGTGAAAATATAAAGTTTTTGCTGCAAGTTATTTAGAAGCTTGTCATTCATTAATATGTGTACTAGGATGCTGATATTTGGCATGGAGGTTCCTGTGGGGTAAACTTTTGGTATAGTGAAGTTGAAATTAAAAAGTAATTTCAAATTTTTGAAATTTTTGACCTGTTTTGAACATAATATTTTTAGGTCATCTGAGCCAAAGGCTCAAGGTGACCTATTGCGATCGTTCTTTGTCCGTCGTCGTGCGTAAACT
>JAUMGZ010238798.1:0-10727 GCA_032359645.1 Pododesmus macrochisma | reverse complement strand
GGAAGTTGACAATGGGAAAACTAAAGTCGTCACGTTTGTCATAAAGTTTAGTGGAAAAGGTACCATTCGTGTCAATTTTTAGTAGGAGGTCTAAGTATGAGGCAGAAAAGTCGGTGTCAGTGGTGTCTTTTATTTCAAGTTCCGGAGTATATATCATGTTCACGTAATCACCAAAATGTTTATTCTTCAGTGACAAAACGTCATCTATGCAGCGAAAAAGTGAAATTAAAAGACTTTGCCGAAGTCTTTCTCTTGGAACTGAGTAACTTTTGGATAAACTCTTCCTCATATAATAAACAATTCTTAAGTACTTCTATCTTCTGTTGTGGTGGTAAATTGTGGGTTGACTACTTGATCTACATCATGTTTGCTTTGTTAAGGTCATGTGTCTGAGCACTCAAACACCACTAGGACCAGGTGAGACTGGAGAGATCTGGAGTAGAGGACCTCAGGTAATGAAAGGTTATCTAAACAACGAGCAAGCTACACATGATACGATCACTCAGGAAGGATGGATAAAGACAGGTACAGTACCTATCGCTTTCTGTGCCAGAACATACAATGCATTTACAACGTTTGCATCCATTTTTTTTATCAAAAAGGAATGATGCATACTTAGAAACCTCACTAAATAATGGAAGACTTCAAATACACAATAAAACTTAATTTGAATGATCAAATTAAAGACAACCATAATGAAATAATCAATCTGTTTACAGGAGATATAGGCTATTATGATAAGGATGGACATTACTTTATAGTGGACAGACTTAAAGATGTCATCAAGTATAAAGGTTATCAGGTAAGATGTCATCAAGTATAAAGGTATATCAGGTAAGATGTCATCAAGTATAAAGGTATATCAGGTAAGATGTCATCAAGTATAAAGTTGTATCAGGTAAGATGTCATCAAGTATAAAGGTCTTCAGGTAAGATGTCATCAAATATAAAGGTGTATCAGGTAAGATGTCATCAAGTATAAAGGTCTTCAGGTAAGATGTCATCAAATATAAAGGTATATCAGGTAATATGTCATCAAGTATAAAAGTTATCAGGTAAGATGTCATCAAATATAAAGGTGTATCAGGTAAGATGTCATCAAGTATAAAGGTTATCAGGTAAGATGTCATCAAGTATAAAGGTGTATCAGGTAAGATGTCATCAAGTATAAAGTTGTAACAGGTAAGATGTCATCAAGTATAAAGGTATATTAGGTAATATGTCATCAAGTATAAAAGTTATCAGGTAAGATGTCATCAAGTATAAAGGTCTTCAGGTAATATATCATCAAGTATAAAAGTTATCAGGTGAGATGTTATCAAGTATAAAGTTGTATCAGGTAAGATGTCATCAAGTATAAAGTTGTATCAGGTAAGATGTCATCATGTATAAAAGTTATCAGGTGAGATGTCATCAAGAATCAAGGTATATCAGGTAACATGTCATCAAGTATAAAAGTTATCAGGTAAGATGTCACCAAGTATAAAGGTCTTCAGGTAAGATGTCATCAAGTATAAATGTGTATCAGGTAACATGTCATCAAGTATAAAGGTCTTCAGGTAAGATGTCACCAAATATAAAGGTGTATCAGGTAAGATGTCATCAAGTATAAAGGTCTTCAGGTAACATGTCATCAAGTATAAAGGTTATCAGGTAACATGTCATCAAGTATAAAGGTCTTCAGGTAAGATGTCATCAAATATAAAGGTATATAAATTTAATTTAATTAACAATTTTACGCTATAAATAAAATAATGATCACCAGATAATCACAAATATATCAGAGTTGTAGGAGAAGTCATCAATCGTAGAAAGTATATTAAAATGTATATATGTTATATGTCATGTGATCAGAGAAATAAAATGTCAGGTAATTATAAATATAAAATATGTCAGGTGATTAAATAATATATAGAAAATGTCATGTGATCAGAGACAAATAAAATATGTCATGTGACCAGAGATATAAATCTTTTATAACAGCAGAAAGGTAATTACAAATTTTACAAGTTTGAGTTCATGTACTTTAAAATTTAAGGCTCTGTTGTCGGTCATTGTTTTTAGAGATTTTAACCCTTAATGTTGATGTCATCACATTCAAGTACTAAAGATCTACATTTCATAAATGATGCAAGCGGTAATAAAAAAGATTTTGATTATATTTACAAAGATATCACCAACATACCTGGAGTCAGTGTTACTGAAGCATCCTGCTGTGGTACAAGCTGCTGTTGTTGGAATTCCGTCTGACATCAATGGAGAAATTCCAAGAGCATGTGTTGTAACAAGGTCAAAAGTGACAGAGGATGAATTAATCAAATATGTTGATGGTTTGTAAATTTTGACATAGATTATGAGAATAATTTGACAGTTATTTGCAGATTTAAGTTTATTTGAAGTTTTGTTGTCAATAGAATGTTGGCTTGTACCATGCTTGTCACCTAACAGACCTCATATATGATCATATTTTGTACAATTTTTTGTTTTTGAGGCCTTTTGTCCAGGAGACCTAATGAATTGTTGGATAAGGATCTTAATCTGTTAATTTTTGACCGAGTTATGACACTTTGAGACTTTGCATTCTGTAGAACATTGGCTTGCACACTTCCATATTTAAAATATGACCATTTTTGACTGGATTTTAACCAAATTTACTGATTAGCTTGATATTCACGAGACCTTGTGATTGGGGAGTTTGAGTGCTTTGTTGATTTGGAAAGCTATGCTGGATGGACCTAATGTTACTGGCAAGTCAGACAGGTTGAAGGGTAAAGCCCAACATGTTTTTCGAGGGTTGCGTAGCTGGAAGTTCTGTGTACATGTACATTGATTTTAAACCCCTTGGAAAAATAATGATCCCCTTATAAAGTTTGAAAACCGTAGATAGTAAGGCCATTGCATGGTTTCATCCTCCTTCCTATACTTAAACTATTACTTTAATTTCCATTCCTGTTGCCACGTCAAACTCTTTTCCTGTCCTGTCACTAGGTCTTTCATCAAGATGTTGCTGAAACTTTGTGGAAGGGATGTCAAACCCTAATCAAACAAAGTCATGGGTACTACAGTTTGCCATTTTTTTCTCATGTAACCCAACTTATTTTACAATTCATTAACTAAAGTTACTAGTTTATGTGTTTGTGTATAGCCCATGGCTGTGACCATGACTTTTAGTATTAAGTTTGTGTATTTGGTTAGTTTTGGAACCCCTTCAAGAAGAAAAAGAATCCTTTTTCAAGTGTGATCTATAGGACACCTCTGTCATCCCTTCTCCCCATTTGAAGTATGATGATATTTAATCAAATGGATAGATAAGTTGTCTGCTTCTTCACACACATTACTTGACTGTTTCAACTCAGTTTATGTTGGTAATATGAATGTTAGGTTTAATGCACATGTTTCATTTCAACTTACTTTTCATTACAGAACGTGTGTCACCTTTCAAGAGATTAAGGGGTGGCTTGGAATTTGTGACAGAACTACCAATGCTGCCCAGTGGAAAATTATTACGGAGAAAAATAAGAGACATTTTATTACATAAAGAAGGAGGTGAAATGAATACATAATAAAGGTGCTTGATAGGAAAATCACAGCTTTGTCTTTTTTGGTAAAGATGAAGATTTTTGAAGTCATACTCCCTTCCATGACTACGGTCAAACTTTACCTCTTTATGCACTCACCGAATTTTTATAGACTAATGGTAACAATTAGAACAAGCTTGAAAGTCCATAGCTTAAGAATGCTACATATCAAAGATGTTTGGTTCTTGAAGTGTTAAAGAAGTTCCAGATATCACCATATGTGACACTTACAAGTAACCAAGTCCTTTTGTTTGAACTCATTTGAAGAATGTTTCATGCTAAATTTGGCCAAACTTGATATTGCCTTTTTGAGATTTAGAAGAAATCCGGATTGTGAAAAGCTATTGTCTCTTAAGTTTGTTTTTTTACATAGAGTCGATCTTATACCTATTAATAGTGTGAAAATGGTCAAGTTGTTGAAATTGGACCAGCAGTTTTAGAGAAGTCAAAGTTTTTGCTGTCAATGGACGTCAAACACTTAAGATTGCTATAATTATCCTGAGCCTTTTGGGCAAAACTGGGCTTGATAAGGAAATACCTAAAAGTTACTTTACTCATGCTATAGGACTGGTACAGAAATAAACCTAGACCACCAGTCTGTCACCTTGACAACCACCTATCAATTTACATGATATACCGGTAGCTTATAACAAAGACACAAACATCAACAGTTCATTCTAGTTGATAACATTTATTCTCTAAATACAAATAACAATTTATTTTTGACAATGTTATTACAGAATTTTTTTCAGAAAAAAATGATACAAAGAAATCCCATTCTACCTTGAAATGTGAATATCTAAATGTAAATGTTTCTCACAATAATATAACACACAATGATAACTCGTCTATTGGTCATGTTGTAGTCTATTTCATGTTTTGTTTCGTTTGCCATATTTTGGGTTATTTAATCATTGTCGTCAATTTTGTTTTAACTAGTTTTAGGTGATAGTTAAAGGATTCTCTAGAATAACATCAATCTTAAGGAAATCTATCTTGTTATAATTAGAAACAACTTTTTATATATCGAACACAAATCATTTTTTTATAACAATGTTCCATAGTGATGGATTCCTCTATTTAATGAAGAATTAAAATTAAACCGGTTACAAAACAATATATAATTGAGAATTTCTCATTGATGTCTTCAATTTTAGGTCTCGGTCTATCTCTTCAATAATTACAACAGTTTGTTTTCACAATATCAAAAGCACATGTCTTAATAAACATGGTTGTCAGGATCAGTGATTGGTTCATAATTTAGAAGACTTTTCTTTAATATCAGATAATTTCTATTCAATGAAAATTCAAAAGGCCTACACAAAACAACACTAAAATTTGACTACAGTACTTTTTACACTAAAATGCAACTTGTAACTACTTATTTTTGATTATCTTAAGGAGTAATAGGACAACTTCATAACAACAAATAAACTACTATACAAAACAGACAAAACAAACCAACTTCATCTGCTAGAACTCAGACTAAACTGTTCATAAAAAGCAATAATTCATCATAGATCAAAATTTTGCTCCAAAAATAACACCATTTTATGTCTTTACTCTAAAAAATGACCTTGAAAAAAAATTATCTTTCCAAACAATTGTTTCTTATGATTTAACGTTATTAATTTTCAGGCTTCAGTTTGATAGAAAATCTAATTTGATTACCAAAATATGACTAAAACCCAAATATATATTTATATGTATAAAAATGAGAACTCAACACCAATGACCACTTCATCCCTTCATTGTGTACGCTCTCCAAACATGTGACACTGACAAAAAGATATTTCTAGGGTGATTGGTGTTGAATGGACGGACAAACAATGAGACATTATTTAATGAAATATATCACAAATGCATGTTGTATAACATTTAGTGTGATTCCTTGAGAGTTTTAAGTTAGGCAAGATAAGTTATACAAGTATTCTAAACAAAACACAACATTCACACAATGTGTATAATCCATAAAAACCCAGGACTGACATCCATTAATGTATGCCATCAATACCGGTATATACATGTCAAAATTCCCAATATCTGTGTTTGATCTTGCAATACTCTCAAGTACCTTAAGGTAAATTAATATAAAGAAACAGAGTTGGGTTGTCTCCCCTTTACAAGTGTAATGAGTTATGTGCCCATGTTTACCCTGATTGATGATTCTACAATGGCTTTTATGAAATAAATCAATGTTAAATTAGTAAATATTCTACTGGAGAAACACAAATACTAAGTTCTAAATAGATAAAAGACTGCTTCCAGTTAATAATATAAAAAAAAAACTAATAATCTATGCATATTTTTATTTATATCTTAATTGTTGATGACTTAAGAAATCTTAATTTTGTCACGTGTTACAAAACAATAACATCACTAGTTATCTTCACAACACTGACAGGACATAAAAAACTAAAAATAATTACATAACTATTAAAAAATAAAAACACTCACATGACATTAAAGAAAAAATAATACATGTAGTTACATAACCAAAAATAACATGACTTAAACGTCATGTAAAACAAAACAATATTGTCACATTGTAAACATGATAGTTTAATTAGTAGGAATGAATAAAGAAAGGCGATTAAGTCCTTGGCATCAAAGTTGTACACTACAAACTCACGCCATATTGCTCTATATTCTACCTATATAATAAGCATGTATACATCAAGGATATATTTCTTTAAAGCTTGCTATACATTCATGGATCAATCAACAATAAATTTTATCACAAAAATTCTCACATAATCTTTGCAATTGAAAACATTTCAAGTAATTGCATGTTTATATGAATTAAGAAAAGTTTGACATACATGTAATATATCAGTCCTAGTGTTGAGATAGTATTGTGTATGTGGTATTTTACAATGTCATGATTACATCTTTATACTGTCATGGTTAAACATGATATATGTTACTTAATATGCAAAAATATACAGCCAAACTTATACTTTATTACATGCACATATTTAAAGTTCTTCATGTACAAAGTGATTAAATATAACCAGACATTTGTTAAAACAAAATAATTGTTAATGCAGTTGTTGTTCTGAACAGTATGTTTCTTTAAAATACAATGTCAGCACGAGTTAATATTTACAAATGTTTCAAAATGTTTGTCACATTGCTAGAAAGATTTCATCAAAATGTCAAAAAGAAAAGCATGCATTGACTCCACATGAATTAATGTTCACAATGTCAGAAATATTTCTAAATATCTTATCTAGGTGATAAACAGCTTTTTGTTATTATTTCATTCCAAATGTACAACTAAATTAAGCAGTAAACATTCTTATTTTAATCTAAAAGCAATAAAAAATTCATAAAGTTTTCATCATCAATAACATGAGCCAGTTATAAAAAAACATGATATTCTTTAAATGCAGAAATGTACTATATGTATTATGGTCCATATAATTGAATCAAGGCGTTAATGACCTTGACCTATGATACATGTCACATCATCTGGAGGCTAAGGAAGCAACTGATGAGAGAGTTCATGAGAACGGTCTCCTACAAACATGACAAGGTGCTCTAAGTTATATATTAAAGGAATATTATAATTCAGAAGACTATTGTGATACAGGTGTGTTCAGAAGACTATCATGATACAGGTGTGTTCAGAAGACTGTTATATTACAGGTGTGTTCAGAAGACTATTATGATACAGGTGTGTTCAGAAGACTGTTATATTACAGGTGTGTTCAGAAGACTATTATAATAAAGGTGTGTTCAGAAGACTGGGTTTAAGATATATATTTGTGTTTTATAAAGAAACAGAGATTACAGTTAAGATATTTAATTAGCATTACATCAGTGGTTAACTGTACATTATGTTATAGCATTTTTCAAAAATAGAAACTTTTACTCAACAATATTTAAAGAAAAATTTATAAAACAATGCAGGAATCTACTCAACTTGTACAACCATGTTTAATTATTTTTCAAGTTTTTTTGTGTTTCTATAGCAACAGTTAACTGGTGTAAGTGGGTAAATGAAATGTGAGGTTTACCCCTATTGGATATTGATCCTTTACGATTGATATTTCATTGGAATGTAAGAGATTACAAACATTTTGTTACTATATTTTATATGCACAAACATTTGAAAGTAAATATTGGTATTATAGCCCTCTAAATACTAAATATGTAAATAAAAATAGATATATCAGCCTACTAGTACACCAAAACCAAGTCTGCCTACAACTATATCACATACAAGATACACTTCAATATAGACTAGCACGATGATGAACCTTCTACAGTTTACATCAAAAAATATATCCTCCAGTCAACAAGATTTTATGCAAGTTCAACAAATTAGTTGTGTAAACCAGCAGTAGTTATAGAGACATGTGACCTTGACCTTCAGATAGAACATACGCAACGCTTGGTATAGTTATATTTCTTTTTGATATACACTACATTTAAAATGGCATAAAACAAAGCCATCGGACAGATATCAAGATCTCATACCAACAGCGGCATACACATATCACAAACTTTTGGATTATAAATTAAACATAGGAATAAAATATAAATATTTAGCTCTCTCATTTGTGGTCAAGTTTTAATAACATATTATCATGTTAACTGAACAGAACATGGATAGATTATTATAACTGGGCTGTCACTAACATAAATGGCACGTTGTATTATACTTACATTCACCAGGATGCATTTCTATGGAATGTAGAACAATACTAGAAAATCCTTTATTTTACAGAACCTCAAAAATGCTACATACCAACATAAACCATATGTAGAGAATTTTAGGTAAAAATAATATACCGGTATTAATTTCTTAGATTTACCTGTATCAATTTTTTTCATATATTGCACAATGTGCATAAATATGTCTGTTGTGTATTGTATATAATATTCTAAAATATTAATATCTCTTTCATCTTTGAATATGTTATAAGTTCAGAATAAATAAAGGATTATGCAGTATTGGAAAGTCCTGTAGCACTTTTAAGCTAATCTTTAACATAGCAGTTTCAAATGTAATTGTTTATACCATTATAATCTTAATTTGAACAGTGCACTTTTGATATCACATATCATAACTCCAAAATGTCTATCACTTATCTTAAAACAAATTTCTCATTATATATAAACTTTTCTTGAAACATATTTCTTCAAAACATTAATTTGTTTACTTTACAGCATGAATCAAACAATTGAAAGTCGAAAAAGCACTGTAGCATATCTAACAATGTTTTTGCTGTTAAGATGCAGACTGCCAATACAGTGACAGCTGACCTTTGATAAAGTATGAAGAGTTCTATGAAGCACAAGAAGGGTGCAGTTATAGTAGTTCACTCTGTGTTCCCCATTGCTTCCCCAATAAAGTGGCCTCCAGGATTTTGTGTCATGATATAAAATGATTAGTTTCCATCATGACGCATAACCCCTTGGCCAGCCAGTCAGATCTGTGGCAGGTGGTGGTGGTCAGAATGGTGATTCTGCTTTGGGGGATGCTGTTCGTGCATGAGCTTCTGATTTTTGACATGTCCGTAGCCGCCCTTGGGAGCTGGTGAGGTAGAGTTGCCAGTAGGATAATTGGTTAGTATTGGCAGAGTGTTGTAGTTTGTCTGAAATGAACAATTCATATATCAGCATCATTAAAGTGTAAATGTTGCAATAGTTATGTCAGGTCCTATCATGATGGTTACAGCCACAAAGCACTGGAAATGAGAAACACATCATCATAAAGGACAATAACTCTGTAAGAAATGAACAGGTTTAAATATCAAATAACGTGCTATTGTATGTAAGTTGACTGGAAATGAAAACCACATATTTAATAAGATAGTGAGCTATAAAGTTTACTACGCATACTGACATAAATATCTAACCATTACAGAATAGAAAATACATATTACTTACTGACACTATATCTGATATCTATTACCTACATCAGTGTCAATCAAATGATATACAAATGGTGGTTAAACATATCAATCAAATCTATTTATAGACCAGTAGTGATCAAATCTAACTATAGACCAGTAGTGATCGAGTCTACCTATAGACCAATAGTGATCCAGTCTAACTATAGACCAGTAGTGATCAAGTCTATCTATAGACCAGTAGTGATCAAATCTATCTGTAGACCAGTAGTGATCAAATCTACGTTAAATCGGTTATGCTTTCATGAAAATGATCAAATCTACATTATAGAGTAGTGCATTCATCATCATGGTCAAATATACCTTGCAGTAGAGACGCTTTAACTAACGTGTTCAAATCTACCTTACACAGTTGTGCTTTCGTGAACATGATCAGATCTACCTTATAGTAGAGATGCTTTCATTAACGTAATGAACTCTCCCTTATTACAGAGATTATTTCATGAGCAAGATAAAATCTACCTTTTTACAGAGATGATTTCATGAGCAAGATCAAATCTACCTTCTGGCAGAGATGATTTCATGAGCAAGATCAAATCTACCTTCTGGCAGAGATGATTTCATGAGCAAGATCAAATTTACCTTATTACAGAGATGATTTCATGAGCAAGATCAAATCTACCTTATGGCAGAGATGATTTCATGAGCAAGATCAAATCTACCTTATTACAGAGATGATTTCATGAGCAAGATCAAATCTATTTTATATAAGTGATGCTTTCATTAATATGATTAAAACTACATTATAGTATTAATATCAGTGATCTTTATTTACATTAAACTTACTGAGAAAAAAAACCCAAAGAATATCTGAATGTTTACAAACACTCAACAGATATTTCTTGCATGCTGTTATACAAAATGAACAGAAATTCTGAGTTAGATACTGTAACATGCTTGTTACACACATTTATCATCCATCTTATAAACTGATATTAGTTCTTAATTAAACAGAATAGTATGTACTTGACATATCTATCTCTTCTTTACATGTTTATTGTTCAGGTATCTCAATATTTGGACATAGATTCACCACAATTATAAACTACATGTACGCAATCACAGATATGCATATACCCGCACTCAGCATCCCTTCGAAAAATTCCAATCAAGCATGCATAATAGTATTCGAAAAAAAATGTTCATTCTTTAAACAAGAGGCCCAATGGGCCTTAACGGTCACCTGAGTGCATTGGTCAATTGCATTTTGAATAATAGTGTTATT
>JAUMGZ010238787.1:0-10728 GCA_032359645.1 Pododesmus macrochisma | reverse complement strand
AGCAAAAGTTAACGACGGACGGGATTTGTATGAGAAAAGTCCACCTTGGACCTTCGGTCCAGATGGACTAAAAACAAGATGGAGTACATATTCCTAAAGAGTGACATTGAGTGACACCTCAAATCAATAGGATTCTTACTTTCCTTATAGGGAACCAACACAAGAAATTTGGTTTGAGTAACAATAGCTATTCAAAGATGTGTGGAGAAATGAGCTGAAGTAAACATTTTCATTTTAGCAATTGATTGTGACCTCTCACTTTTGTGTACCCATAAGATGCTCTTTCCTCTTTATATAAATATCATATCTATTTGAGGCACGTTTCATATTGCATTTTTGTATTACTAACAAGGAAAAGTCGTTTCAAGTTTAGCTTAAATGTAACAAAAGGAACTACCATTACCTGAAATAAATGGTGACACATTCAAAGGTTTCAGCTGATACTGGCTTGCCATGCTTTAGATCTTCCATGACTTTCTTGGGCAACATCTGACTTAGCAACTGTTCAGTTTTGGCTTTTTCAGCAATTAAATCTCTTGTTCTATCCGACACAATAGCCTCTAGGTTATTAGAGTACTTCTCCAGCTACAACAAGAAGTAAACCAATATATATTTATATTAACACAAGATCTAGTGGGAACTAAAAATGTTCTTTCTTGTTTTATTTAGACTATGAATGACTTTACAGTACAAACTATAAATTAGGAGAAAAATGGTGTGATATTGACAATGAAGTTTAACCTTAATCCTATTTCTTCTTGTTTTTTAATGGTTTATCTTATTTTTTAATGGCTTATCTTATCTATGTATAATTAACAAGTCATATTTTTACATTTTATCTTTACAAGCCCGGTGGTTAGGGCGCTCGCTTCATACAGGTGCTAGAATCCACAACCATGGGATCAAATTCCGGTTGGGTCGAAACCCCAAGACTTTAAAATTAGGCAATCTTTTTGCTCTTTGCTAAGCGCCCAGCATTACTGGGTAGGAGTAGGAGGACTGGTTTAATCGGTGTAAGGATAATGTGACTGAGTGAAGTATCATGTCAATGTGTCGCCGGCATGATATTTCAGTGAGACAGCACTTTAAAAGTCACCATAATTGCGCATATGACCTATACAGGAGTTAAAGGGATGCCAAACCTCAATAAACAAACAAATACATTTGATCTTTAATGCAGAAAAGATTGGAATGCTTCAGTATTTTCATTTTGTACTTTTTATAATAAAAATACAATTTTGCCCCAATGTGCATATTCAATGCAGTCGGAAAGGGTAGCACTATAAACACAGACAAAAAAGGAAACATAAAATGTGACAGTTTGTCAATCTCTTAAATAGGTTAAATGATTTTGGGAAGTTAGAAATGTGAAAAGTTAACCCATGTGCAATTTACCGAAAGTGTTCATTAGTTTGACCACTCACAAATTGTGGTTATATCTATTTTTTACCTCATGATTACACTTTAATATTTTTGTATGAAGGTTTTAAAGAGTAGTTCTGACTTTATGAGTGCACAATAACCAATTGCCAATAAAAACTTAGGGGCAAGCACAAAAATCTGGGGTAGGTAGGAAAAGCAGAAGCACAACATATTTTTTTATTTTGCCTAAAGCAATAAGCCTTAATTGGGTTGTTCAGATTTTTTTAATTGAGAAGTTTTGTTCCATTTTTAGCCCCTAGTGGTACAACCCCCCCCCCAAGAAGCCAATTTCAACAAATTTGAATTCCTCCTACCAAGTTTGGTTAAAATTGGTCCAAGACTTTTGGAAAAGAAGTAAAAACTGTGAAAAGTTATCTTGTGTGCAGCAAATCTTTTCCAATAATGCTTAATTTTTAACTGATACATATTTGTAGGGCTGTCATTGATAGGCTCGATATGATATCGATATAATTTTAGCATATCGATACAAATCAATTTTTGTTGTTGAAAGATTTCTTGTTGTTTTACATGCCAGTTCAAGTGTCCAGATTCATGCCGTTTCTTTTATTACACACAACTTCGCATTTCCCCAAGCCTGCTAGAAACAACTGGCAGTCAGTCGTAGCTACAGATGATCCTCCTCTATCTCTCAAGATAGTAGAATCTACATCTAGGGGTCGAGGAAAAGTTATATATGGAGGATTTACGCAATATAATGGAAAACCTGACAAGAACAAAGGGACTTGTAACTGTTTAAAACCATGCCATACAGTGGGAATACCACAAACATGCATGCTTTTTGAAAACACTAGTTGAGAGACATTTATTGATTGATCAATATTTTCCCCCATCAATATATTGATATCTTTCTTCTCATCCACGACAGCCCTATTAATTTGGTTCCTCATGCCCCAAGTTTATTTTTAGTATACAAACAATCATTAAGCCCCAGGCCTTCTATTTTATTTATAAGAACATTATCAAAATTGTCACATTTTCCACATTTTGGCCCCCTCGTAGACTCCTATAAACAAATGTTCATACCCTTCTTTAGATGCTTTCAACCAAGTTTGTTTAAAATTGGTCCAATTAGTAAGGATGAGTCAAAAATGGGAAAAGTTGATGGTAATGAAGGCTGGAATATCTATGGGGAATAATCCACCAGAATGGACCAAAAACTGAGGGGAGACAATATGTTGATACAACCCTACCATATTAATAAGATTGTCAATGAGTTCTCCTTTGATGGGGTAGATTTCATTAAGCTTGTCCAATGTCTGGCGAAATGTTGGTCTAACATCTGGATTTACGCCCCATGCTTGTTCCATAAGCTGAAATCAATATGGACTAATCTTGAGTAATTTGTAAATATTTACGTTAAACTAGCACATGATCATCATATCATTGAAAATCTTCTGACAACAAATATTCATGAAGATTACATTACAATAGAATTTGTATTTGATTAAACAAATAAAAAAAATAAGAATATTGTACAGTTTAACACAGTTTATATTTATTTTATTTTTGTTTTCAATTTGTTTCAATAGAGTACTGTACAGTTTAAGACAGCTTTTCATATTTATAAGATTCCATTCGAAGACAAGAAATTAAGTCTTCTTTAACCTTGGATAGACCTGACTTTGCTGCATATTCCTCAGGTAAATGTTCATCCGCAACTCTTGGTCTGAAGGTCTTTGTTGTGTCTCCACCACTCTTGTACCACAACTACAAAGATACAAGTGACACATAGTATCAAATATGGGGGACACATATTTAAACAGTCAATAGTAAAGCATGACAAGACAAACATTACATGTTCTGTTTCAGAGATCATTCAAAATGCTGAGTTGCATACTAGAGAAACTCGTCCTTTTAGCCCAAGTGAGGCTCAGCATCATTTGACATCACAACAATAGTCAAGCTCCCCTTACCAAAACCTGCTAACATTTTTCACACGAGAAACTAACGTTAGAACTCACGTGAGAACTAACATAAACTTCTCGCGTGTTTTTTAACATGCAAATTAGGTGAGATTTCATGTTAGAATTGAAAAATCACATGTGAAAACCAACCTCATTTGCATGTTAAAAAACTTACGTGAAATTTTTCATACGTGATCACGCGAGCTTTCTATGCAATTTCTTACATTGTCCTGAATGTAGTTTTCTCACGTGAGAAAAATTTCACACGTGAGAAAAATAAAAAAATTCACACGTGAGAAAAGGCAAACAATTTCACACGTGAGAAAAATTTCAAGTTTGAGGAATTTCAGATTTAACGGATGAAATTTGTCAGCATAAAAAGCTTGGTTGTAGATTTCTTCAATGACGTATAAAAATAAATCAAACAGAGAATCATGAATATGTCATATATATTATCACAAGTTGGTAAAATCCATCAATAATACAACCAGTAAAAATTGTTATACTTTAATAGTAATTATATACATTTTGTACATCATATTTTTGTTTTCAAATTAACCTGCCAGATGAAGAGATAAATGAAGTATCTTAACCACATTCCAAGCACATAATGTGGTACTAAATTATTATCCTTTATAAGTGGTTTGCAGGAATGAATAATCTGTTATCAGGTTGTTTTTGCTCTTCACTCAATCATTGTGGTATTAATTTGTTTTTGCTGTTCAATTGATTTAATTCTGGTGATCATTGGTCTATGTTTTTTAACATTTATACATGTACATATATAAACCAATATTTTTCTTGAATAATTATATAAATTGTTCAAAAAGCTTGCATAAATTATCGGTATATGTTTTAAGTAAATTTCATGAATATAATAGGACAGTATATTATAGTAAAATATGATGCATTAAAAAGTTTGTCCTGGAAAACCATTTTTTTTTATTTCTTCTTGTTTTTGTTTTTTTTTGAATAACAATAAACATGTCACTTCATATCTTATTAGTGTATTTCCTGTTCTATACTTTTGCTTTGCTTCATGATGCACAATATTTTTTTAACACTTCCAGAAAGTTGATTCTTTTATAAAAGACATTGTCATATGTCACGTTCCATTTTTCAAACACATTTGCAAAAGATTTTCCCCCACAGGCTGAATGAAAGTTAATTCTGCTTTGAAGTGGTTGGGAGTGACCTTTTCGCCAAAAGTTCATTTTTTCTATGGACATCTAGGCATTTCCTGTTGATAACGACATTCGTCTCATCAAACTTGTGGTGTTTGATAAAATATTCTGAAAAAAAAAGAAAAGGTTTCACATTAAAAATTCATATTGAAATTTCATAGCATTCATACTTGTCATATTTGATTTAATCAGGAATTGAAATATAAAACAGATTCCTCTTCCTCCAAGAATGCTACTTATAATATTTTATTGAAATCTGTCCAGCAGTTAAGAAGATGTTGAAAGCAAGAAATAATGATTTTGTCAAAATTTTGCCCTATGTCTCAGCCAATCAGAACCCAAGGTGGCCATCTTGGTTTTTGGATCAGCCCAAAAAACAACAACACTTGGTCAGGACCTCCTAAGGTACATTTCAACCAAGTTTGAAGTCAATTGGTTCAGCGGTTCTTTAGAAGAAGTCCAAAATGTCTCAGCCAATCAGAGCCCATGGTGGCCATCTTGGATTTTCAGATCGGCTCGAACAACAACAACACTTTGTCAGGACCTTCTAAGGAACATTTCTACCAAGTTTGAAGTGTTTTGGTTCAGGGGTTCTTAAGAAGAAGTCGAAAATGTCTCAGCCAATCAGAGGTCATGGCGGCCATCTTGGTTTTTGGATCGTCCCAAAAAGCAACAACACTTGCTCAGGTCATCCTAAGGAATATTTCTACCAAGTTTGTAGTCAATGGGTTCAGTGGTTACTGAGAAGAAGTCGAAAATGTCTTAGCCAATCAGAGGCCATGGCGGCCATCTTGGTTTTTCGGATCGGCCCTAAAATCCACCAAGTTTGAAGTCGATGGGTTGACAGTGGTTCTTGAGAAGAAGTTTAGAATGTTCAATTGTTAACGGACAACGATGGACAAAGATAGATTGCAATAGTGAGTTAAATTATACTGCCTTTTTTTGTTAATGATTTCATAATTATAGAATCTGTACCTCTTATTGGATTGACAATCTCCAAAGGCAGGCCCTTTTTGGTAGATTTAGCTCCAGTTGCAGAATGGTTTGCCAGGTAATCTGGGGTGAAATAATATGAAAGAAGCTCTCTTATCATTTTTTTTGGATTTTTCTTTGATTTTGATTTAATGACCTGGAGCTTAGTGGCATCAATGTATAAATTGTGGCCTTCAACCAGTCTGACCTGAAAATAAAAAATATATATTTCATTAAGATTTTACATTGATTTACGTTTCACCGACAGTGTTTTAGTACATTATAGAATATGTAATACATGATTAACTATGATGTGAAATTTCATAGAACAAAGTGTCTAAGGATGTAAAATAATAGTTGTAGACTACGTATGTAATAAATAACAGAATATTTGAATTTAAGCATGTAATCTATCCAACTACATATTGCTCTTTAGAACCTTGAAACAAACTAGAATCATTGCTTTAAGGAGGATAGACTGACTAGTATTTATGATGTTAAAGTTCTTTTCCTAGTGTCAATATCATAAACAAATTTATACCTTATTTTCTCCAGGCTCAAAAAAGGTGTTGTTGCTGTCCATACAGTCAACATTTTCACAGCCAGTCTGACTAGGCGACTTCATTTTTATTGCAGAGCTGGGAGTCCTTGGTGGACTGAAAGGTGTTACTTCTACTGTTTCTGTGCTAGACTGACTGAAAGGTGTTACTTCCTCTACTAGTGTTTCTGTGCTCTGACTGTTATTACTGTATTGGCTGCATGAAGGTTCATATTCTGTGATATTTGTAGTAGTACATTCAAATTTTGAAACAATCCCCTTAATGTCAGACAGCAGCATCCAGAAATTTTCGGTTCCATTCCTTGAATTACCAGCTGTAAAAATTGGATTGGCAGTAATCACTTTAAAGTTGATACTTAACAAAAATTAACCTTAAAAAATGTGCAGTACAATTTCAACATCAAGAAATTATAAAGGCCAAATGACAATATTGACATGCAAGATTATAATAAAACAATAAATGCCAAATGTTACTTACAACTGTACATGTAAATATTACAAATTAATATACACATTTTAGTGCAGACTAATCTTTCCAAAACAATGTTTCTTTTAATGGGAGGCTACCAGATTATGTCCCTTTGACCAGCCAGTAACATTACCAAACAAGTTCAGAGAAATTTGTAGATGCGTGAATTGAAGTCCTCATTTCATGCGAGGCCCTAATGACATTAATTCTGTTCTAATGCAACATTAAGACAATAGTGTATTTAATAGTTTTTATTTATTATACCTTTCAAGTTCTCCATGTACATTTTCAATTGCTTGTTTTCCATTTCAAGCTTTTCTATAGAAATTTTGTATTGATTGCAGGAATTACATTCTGTAGAATTTGAAGCTGCATTCCCATAGAGTGTGGCATAACCTTCACCAACAGCAGTTGCTAAAAGGAAACATAAAGTTTATTTATGCAGCCAAGTTTCTTTCTATAAACTAAAAGTGATGGAAATGTTAAATTTAAATAATAATCCAAGACCTTGACCAAAAAGAAGTCTGTTCTCCCCCCCCCTCCCTCCCTCTCTTTCTTCTCTTTCTGACTGACATATATCATTTGACAATAATTAATTTCAAAGGTCCCCATAATAGAATTTCATCGTGTATAGCTTCACATGTATCATTCTAGGCATATAATATATTATTTTCTTTCATCTAAAGTCTGGAGATTTCGGAAGTATCTTCTTTTTCTTGTATTAATTTTTCAACTTACATATTGAAGTATTCCACATGTTGAAGCTCTGTTGTTCATCATGGTATAGAGGGAGTACTGGCTGATAAGAATCAACATTTTCATCATCAACAGGAATCAACTGATGTTGTTCCTGGAGAGGTTCCACCACCTCTTCATGTACATTTGTACTTAATGGCAACTGAAACAAATTTGGTATAAAATGTATATTTAAAAAAAGTGGTATTATTTAAAAGACAGACGTAAATTTTATTTCATGAATATGTTATTTAAAATACATCTTAAAAGATTTGAAAAGGCATCTGTGAAATAGAACCTCTGTCTATATGACGTATATAAAAACTTATAAAATAAAAAGATATGCCTACCTAACCTAATTTTTTTGTGGTCGTTAGCGGAAACACAGTATTAATTTTTTTGGCCTTAAGACACTTACAGTTGCAAATTTCAATTTTAAATACTGGAAAATAAATTTGTTGTGGAAAAGACACCAATGAAAATATAAGTATTAAACATTAAACTGTTATTTGTTTGCGTTTATGGTGCTATAACTCTGAACAGGCGTGCAGACAAATCGTATAATACACGCTATGCTTAAGTGTCATTCTACCGGTACAAACAAACCTACCATAAGTTACATTTTCTCAGAATGTAAAATGAAATTAAACATGTATAATACCTGTGTAAGCCTTTTATGTCTGATAATTTCTATGGTAGGCAGTTCCTCATGGTCAATTTGAGTAGCTGATCTTGTATTCTTGGCCGGTGAATCAAGATCAACACACAAGGTTTCTCTCTGTTGGGCTTGGCATGTGACTGTTGAGGTGGCAGAGGTGACAGTTGAGGTGGCAGAGGTGACTGTTGAGGTGGCAGAGGTGACAGTTGAGGAGGCAGAGGTGACAGTTGAGGAGGCAGAGTTGCCAGATGTCTCATCTTTACTTTTCTATTAAAGAAAATATTAATTATTTTTACAACAAAATAATAAAGGAATAATGCATAATAAATGTCTAAAATTAATCAAAGTCATCTAATACATGTCTTGCATTGCAACGGAAAGTAAAACAGGTCAAATATAATGTCTTTCCAGTTTTACAACCAACCTTAACTTCAAAGGCCAACCTTATTTTAAGTATAAGTTAATTTAAATCAAATCTTTTTTAATTGAAAATCTGATATGAAAAATATGGATTTTACATAATAATAAAACATTTCAAATTTTAGACTTGCAATGTCTGTGTTGCGGCTTCAGCTTATATAAGGAGTTCTTATGTTCATGATTTCACTAATAATTGAAAAATAAAATTGGTCAACTTGTGAATTTAGTGATCAATGAAGCCTAACTTTTTCTAACAAACACATGTTGGAGTGTGAAACATATTCTTATGTGTGCCATACCTGCATCATCTTTTTCTTTTTGAAATATTCCAATGTTTGCAGTTTTTGTGTTTCTGCTGTCATAGCAGACTGTGTAGCAGATGCCGACATTTTCTTCGCTTTTCCTGCCATGGCAGTGTTTGTACCATTGGCGTTCACTGACTTGTCTCTCTTTTGTTTTTTACTGGGAGTAGTTTGGACATCACTCTGTGTTTCTGCTGCTATAGTGGACTGTGTAACAGATGCTGACATTTTCTTTGCTTTTCCAGTTGTTTGATTTTTAGTTGGAGTAATTTGGACATCTGCTACATACTCTTCATCAATATAAGACAACATTTTGTCAGTCTTTTTACTTTTTCTTTTTGTTCCAGCTAGATTGGATTCATCGTTTAATGATATGGATCTCACATATTCCAATAAGGTCCCATTCCTTTTGGCTTGAAAAATTTGTTCCTTGTTTTGGAGAAATTTGCTGACCTTGAATTTTTCTAAAAAAAAAAGAAATCAAAATGAAGAAAAAGTGATTCTTTTTTTCTTGAACTAGTGAAGCATTAGCATTAACAAGCATTAGAGTAAGAAACAAGAACACAACGACTTGTCATCAATTAAGGGCCCCACCAAGTGTTCGTTGTTGATTGATCATTTGACGTAGATTAAATGTTATCAAAATTGAGGTTAATTTTTTTTTAATACATTCAAAAGACACATCTACCCGGTACATACCTTAAAGAATGTTTGCTACAATTTACAGTACTTTATCTGACCATTAATTAGAGAGAAATGTTGAGATCTTGCTAGAACGGTAGTGTATACCCCCTTTACTGAAATAAATTGAGGGTTCTTTGAAGAAAAACTAAAAAGACATTAAAGGTTCATATATATATATTGTACATACCCTAAAAAATGCTTGGATGCAATTGAAAATAAATATAATGACCATTGATTACAGAGAAATGCTGATTGCTAGATCTATTGACAGTATTGTGTAATAACCCGGGATAAACATCCCCCTTACTAAATCCTGTCAAAAATCCTTTCTAAAAACACTTAAAATATTAAAAAGGCACATTGTCATATATACCCCACAGAATGTTTTGCTACAATTTTAGATAAAGTTGTCCAATGGTTATAGAGAAATCCTGATTACGAAAACTGTTGTGTAATACCCCCCCCCCCCCCCTTATATATATATTTACTTAATATGGGTTTTAAAAGAACTCTAGACATTCAAAAGGCACATTTACATAACCTTAAAAATGCTAGAGTACATTTGAAGGTATATTTGTCCAGAGAGAAATGCTGATTACAAAAAGAGTTGTGTAATCCCCCCCCCTTCCCCCATTTTTTTTTTGAATTATTGTACTGCTGTACACATGTACATTAGCGCAGTAAATTCTGAAGCTTTTTGATTGAAAATTTGTTTCAATGAATATTCAAAAAATGATGAGCTTTATTCTCATAATTTTATCAAAATTTTCTTGTGGGATTTATTAAGGAGGATCCAAGGTCAGCAATCATTTAAAAAGATTTTTATGAAACTTTCAACAAATGTTTCCCAATATCAGTAGATGTTTAATAAGTGAAAAAAAATAAGCAGTTATCGACTTTGTTTTTTCAACACAGAGGTTTGTAAAATTGACGGTTGAAGGGGCCCAAAAAAAAAAATTATAAAAAGAAATCTTTTTTTTAACAGAAATGCATTACACACTGCTTAATTATTTAATATATATGCCTCTTGTAAGATAATTCATAAAGACAAAACATAAAAGACAAAAATCACAAATTTGCAATGTTGTATTACATGAATTGTTCAATAAAACAGAAATTATATGTTAAATTACTCTTCTTATCCCCATGGACATGCTTTTATGTATTATATCTTCAAATAGGCATTTAAAAAATGTGGGGTCAATCATTGACCTTATTTCTTGTAAAAAGTGTTATTCATATCAATTATTATTAATTTTAATCAATGAGTTATACCCGAATTAGATACCCTTTGGTGACCCAGTGTTGACCGTCACAATGTCAATGTCTTAATGCTTTTGAATTGTCCTTTTAAACTTTTGATTAAGAGGCGCACAGTAAGGTTATATGACTACAGAA
>JAUMGZ010238776.1:0-10728 GCA_032359645.1 Pododesmus macrochisma | reverse complement strand
CAATGATAGTTATAGAGATGATATGACTGTAAAGTGCAACTTTAAGGTGTGTTTTGTAATCATGTGGCAATGATAGTTATAGAGATGATATGACTGTAAAGTGCAACTTTAAGGTGTGTTCTGTAATCATGTGCAAGGCTTTGTAAGATATGCCTTTGCTTTTAAGTATTTTCTATTATATCAGTTAACTGTACTTCTTTCATTAAATAAAGATCACAGAAGACTTAACAATTTTTGCAAAACAGTTTAATGTTCAAAGAAATCATAAAGACATGGAAGTATCCATCACAGATACAATACAAACAGGTAAAATCTAATTATAAAAGTGATCATCTTTCGACACTAATTGGACCAAATAAATTCATAAAGATAGTTAACAGGTTGGGGCATACAATAAAATAATACCTAAATGTCATCATATGCATATAAAAACTAGCTATACTACATACCCAGCTTATATTTGCCCTTTCTTAAGAAACACTTTTAATCTAAATTAAATTCAAAGGTCATATTTAATAGGACAAGGATGAGAGAAACATTGTAATGTATATTCATCAGAAATATTACTAGTGAAAAGGCAATAATATTCCTGTACATATAGTCAACAGATAACACTTATTAATAAAAATTAAACAATTGAGCTGTTAAAGCCATTAAAACATCACAAATGAGATTAATGTTCCATGTATAACAATAATACTTGTATGTTGGGACGACGTCTCACTAGCTTATAATGTAAGGAGTAGAGAAATTTACGATGATACGTGTTTGCAAATAGTAAAATAAATTTCTGACATTTCAACATTCATTTGAGTTTACAGCATGCTATATACAAAGATTTTATTCATAATTAACATATTGATTTTTGTCACCATCCGGCATTCCAATTTTGGTGACAATTGGTATGATGCAAGATAAATTGGTGTGGTATGTACAGAAATGACTTTTGATTTAAAGGCAATTACTAACAAACAAGACTAACAGCACTGCAGGGATTTTTTATGTGATTCTGTAGGAATATGTACACCTGAATGCAGACTCAGATTTCAAAGGGGAAAAAAAATCAAAATTGTAATTCTGTTGATGAAGCAGAAAATCTGAAAAGAGCAGCGCTGCAAAGTTGAATTAATATTCTCTGAATTCATTTGTAATACATCTATAGTTTATTGAGACCCTTGACTTCCAGATTTCTAAACCTTAACAAGTACTTCCTTGGTACATTTTCTAAGGTTCTGTGTACTAATTATATCAAAAATTTCTGGCAATTTTGAAGGCTACATTCATTTTCAACAACAATTTTGTATATAGAAGAGAAATCTTAGGACAAGAAATGGGACTTACAAATACTTGAATCAGCAGATGAGAATTGAAATATATTTTTACATTTTTGGTTAACAATATAAAATGCATAAATCAAATGATACTGAGCACTAAGACAGTTAAAGTTAAATGAGATATGGACGGCGCTTAATGACTTTATAGTAATTAATGAGATAGTGACAAAAACTTGTCACAGATGTATAAAACGAAACCTATGAAAAAGAACTCGAGTTTATATACACTGTCATCTACGTAACTTAGGGTTTCCTTAATACACTTTAACAAAAAAAATCCAATCAAACTTGTATTTTCATTTTTTATAAAGCCCACATATGGTTTCACCATACATAAGTTTAACTGGTTTTAACAACATATTAGAAAAGGAGTTGGCACATGCGAAATAACATCATTACAAGGTTCATATGAAATATATGATAACAAATTATGCTTTTTACAAACCAATATAAATCAAAATCTAGCACTTATGATACCATTAAGTTTTAGAGTGGTGTTATTTAGGAAATACATTAAAAGTAGAGTGAAGGCAGGAAGAATAACTCTGACCAGAAAATTGGTTTTCAATTCTGTGCTGATTTTAGCACTGAAGTTTAATCAAATTGGTTAAATTTCTAAACATTTACGGTAATGCAATGTATGTTATAACCAAATAATTTTGTCAAATAGACATTTAAGGTTTTTTTTATTAAGAGACAGACAATCACTTTTTTAATAAATAATATAACAGATGAGCTTATGTTTAAGTTTACCTCATATCTGACTACAAATTTAAACCCAAAAGTATAACAAGAGACCGGTCGGGTCTTAAATATAACCTCCTGGATACATTAACAATAAAAGAATATCTTATTAGTAGAATTCAAAAACATTACTTACTTTGAATGTACATGTACATGAATTTAATTTAACAGACTAGCCAATCCTGAGAAAATATAAAAAGTTCTCAGTCAATCAGAGACCATGACTGCAATATTGGATTCAGTGGTTCTTGAAGAGAAGTGATAAGGGTATCAGCCATGATGCCATGGTGGCCAGGTTGGATTGGTTTCGTCATTGTACAAATCTTCAAGGAGACCATACAATGAACATCTACATCAAGATTCTTGAAAATCAGACAAATAATTCTTTACGAGAAGTCCAAAAAGTCTCAACCAATCAGAAGCCATAGCAGCTATATTGGATGGAGTTTGGCAATGTCAGACACAAATCTGAAAGAAGACCATAGGTTGAACATTCACAGTGAATGTCAAAATTGCCCGAATGTTATTTTTTTAGAAGTTGAAAATGTGAAACGTCAACGACAGACAAAGGAAGGGAGACGACGATGACGGACACATTGGTATAGGAAAAGTCGTTGGAGCTAGGTTGTCCAGGTGGACTAATTATGAAATCACAAACAAAATGTGCATAATTACTGTTACATGTTTTTTGGCAACTGTTAACTTTTGACATTTTTATTCAAAATTATCACATTAAAACATTCAAGAATTCATGTTAACATTTCACAATACAATATAAATAAACGTTATAAATACATGAAATGATCACATATTACTCGCTATCAACTGCACTTTAACAGCAGTTTATCACCAATCATCACAATATTTAAAATTATCAAACAGTTTGAAAATTAAATATAAATGTTAAAATATTTAACACTTTCTTTGCATGCCAATTTTACCAAAATACCTTAAATGTTCATTTACATGTTTTAAATTTATGTTTGGAATAAATTAAAAGATACACAATACACATTGAAGCCCTATTCAAAAGAAAGACTTACGATTCTTTGCAATTTTTTTATTTAACCAAGGATGAAATTACTGTTGAAAGGCAGCTTGGGCTCAAATTTGCTTTTGAGCACTCATATACACAATTCAACATTAAATATATAAATATTTAAAATTGAAACATAATATCTAATAAAAATCAAATATCAAAGTTAAAATAAATACCAGTGATGCCATCATGCATCAATATTGCTTTAGAAACTTAAAATCTTTTAAAACTTTAATAATTAAAATAACTTCATTGGTATAAAAACACTGCAAAAAATCTTTCAAACTATCTTCATTGCAATGAATTTGATATACTCACTAATTCTTAGGTTATCATTGTAATTTAAAGATTTTTCCTCGATTTTTTTTTAGAAGACCTCCTTTCATCTCCTCAATTTATTTTCAATTATTCTAAATTGTTGCCTAACAAGTTCTTATTGCATTAATGACTGTACAAGATGCAGCAGAATTTTAATTTCTAACTTCCATTTTGAACAGAACAGTAATATTTTTTTCTTTATTGTACTGTACAGTAAATCCATTTACTGAATTACTGAAGTTACCTCCCTTGACAAGGCAACCACATAACATTAGAGAAAATGACCCTGAACAACTTAAACTTGCATATTGCTACAAAATGATATTGGTAATGAGCAGGTGTCAAGAAAAAGAATTTTAAAAATAATTCCGTTTCGATCTACCAGTAAATTCTTATTAGGACATAAACATTGATGGTTATAAACTATTTATCCTACAGAACTATGTTGTGTATGTCTATCAAAGTGCTTCGTTGACATGTAAATAAAAACCTTACAATACTGATGCATTAAAATAATTATATAGTAAATGTAGTAAGTCTATCACAGTAAGATTCTTATTTTAACAATTTTTATTATATAACGGTAAAATACATTAAAATTATTCCTCATTTTCCCCAACAATGACGAGTAATGATGGACAGGGTAAATTGATAACAAGGTGATACTGCATTCACGTATGAGGAGGACATATTGTGTCTGTCATGTTTTAACATGAATATGCAATTCATATTATTAATCAGTGGCTGTGATAACAAATTACATGACGGAAAAATATGTGAAACAATCGCAGACAACAATCATGAATATTTAACAAGTATAATGTTGCATAAAGTCACAATCATAATTCTATGTCTTTGTGGCCATCTAAACCACCTGTGGCATATAAGCTTCCGACGGCAGGTACACTGAGGGTGTTTCTCACTTTATCAGAATTCCTAACACTTAGCCGGCTTGTAGCACTGCCGGGGCGAGAGGAGCCATGGAAAAAGCTGCTGAGTGCAGAGCTGAGTCTGCGCCCCAGTGAAAGAATGCTATTACTCTTTGCTTTTTCTTGTTGTTGTTTGCTCCTAGCTGCCATCATGGTGATGTTTCGTAACTGCTTCTGTGTCTTGAAGCTCTTCCATGCTCGTTGTAATGTTTTAGCAGCCACATCCTCTTTCTTTTTCTGCATTGTGCTCGATACTTTAGTAGTGTTCACACGAGTGGGAAACGTATCTTTGAATTTATCCTCCACTTGCTCACGTAGTTCTTTAAACTCTTCTGTTTCTTCAACCTTTTCAAGCACGTTTCTAACCAATGCAGCTAAAACATCCAGACAATGAATTTTGTCTCCTTCTGAGATGGGAAGATCAAAGGCTACCAGAGCAATTTCGTTGGGTTTGGCAATACCTAATGGTGGATCCAATTCTGCCACAAATGAGGACAGTTGTTCAAATTTGATAAACTGAGTAGCAAGTGGGTCATATCTTTCCCATACAACATAAAACTCTTCAAAATCATCCTCAGTCACACCTACCTCTTCCTGCTCGTGAGCCTGATTGAAATTCTCCAAAATGACAGCTATATACATGTTAATAACAATAAGGAAAATCACCATGATATATAATACCATAAATATATATGCCATCCATGGTGTTCCACAGTCTCCATTTGAAGATGCAACTTTTACCCCATCTCGTATAATGTAGTCGGGGTCACAGCTTGGAGGCGTTGCCAACAAAGGTTCAAGCACGTCGTTCCATCCTGCCGAAGTTGACAAACGTAGAAGCACAAGAAAACTATTTCCAAAAGTTTGAAAGTTGACGATCTCGTTTAGAGCTTGCTGCAATTTTACATTGCCAAATGAAGACATTCCCACGATAGAAAATATGTACATCATCAGAAACAGTAGTGCTCCAATGTTTAGTAGTGCAGGTAAGGATATGATCAAAGCAAAGAGTAACTTCCTCAAACCTTTGGCTGCCTTGATGAGACGAAGGACTCTGCCGATTCTGAACACCCGAATCACTCGTAGCAGTGTTGGAGAAAATCCAATGCTTGTCAGTATGTCTGTGATAATTAATGCTGAAATAGAGCAAATTATAAAAATAATTATGTGCAAATTTTTAAGTTATTTAGTGACATCGATTTACATGAGGAATTCTTGGTGAAAGGAAACCGTCATTCACTGTTAATGTATTTTCTCCATTGCATTGTAAATATTTAGCTACAGACATACATACAGTAAAATAATGACATATCTGTCATTTTATAATATTTGAATCCATTTGATGAAACACAAGAATGTGATAGTGGATTGAAAGGAAAGATATGGAGCAATCCAAACTTAATCATCATTTGTTCATATTACCAGCTCTTTCTACCAAATATAGAATTTTTTAAAAGTATTTACATGTCTAAATATAATGTGAGTGTGTGTTTTTCTATACAGAGGTTTAGTAGTAAATAGATAATAATGAAATTCTTGCTTTTGCAAAATTTAAGTTCAAGACAAATAACAAAAAATATGTCCAATCAAAAGCACATTTGAATATATGTACATGATATAAATGTAATATAAGTATCCTGGTAGCAGACTATCGCTACATGGTTTATATATAACATAATGACCATGATTCTGACATGTGATACAATTGTAACACAAACTTTCTGTAAAACTAGAGAAAGATCCTTTATTAATGAATTCCAAAACTAAAATCCCCTTTATGTAATTAACCTAATAAATTGTTATAAAAAATTGTCTTTGAAATATATTTACAAGGATTTACTCAACATTAAATGTAACATTAATCAAAATTTACTAGTCTTTAGAATTTAACTACCTTTTTTTTCTCTTTTTCTTTAAGTTTAAATATCATATCTTATGTAACAATTTATATGTTTGTATATCCTATCAAAGCCAGATGTTTATCTTCAGCCAAGTGGAGTTTGCTTTGTGAATTCATCAATATTTTTTTTAAAATTTCCCTATCCCCATAAACATTTAGCTGCAGTGTTGGTACATAATTCTCAAGTCAAAGACTTTTTGGGGACTTGCAAGTTAAGTTATTTTTAAGGCCTTATAAATCTGTTTTCTGGAACCGTTAATGTTTTTGTAATAAAGAAAAATCAAAAACAACATCTGTTACTTGGCTATACTAGATCATTTTTACACCACAGATTTCACTGTTTTAGGGGAAAATGCTTCACACATTATTTTTTTTTTAAAACTTGAACATAATGATTACTCTCTGAAATAAATTTTGACATACTACTGCTGATGTAAACTCTATGTCTTCTTGAGACATTTGACTGATTTCAAGGATATTAAAGATAAGTTTTGATTTCCAGGTCCTTTTAAGGCACAGATAAAAATGAAATTACTTTTCTAGACTGTATGAACCCTGAAACATATCTAGGTTGGTAATATTTAATGCGTCACTTTGAAACCAGGGTATTAGTCTTTTCAAATTTTGATCAGTTGTGTCAAACTTTTTCAGGAGCAGCTTACTCTTTTTGATCACCTTAATTCAGTTAATGATCGTTATGCTTTTGTATTCATACCTTGTAGTAAAACATAAAACTACTGATTCCAAAATGGCAAATATGAAGTATCAAAACCAGTGTTAAATTTCCTTCCTGTCAACTTGGCCATCTTTGTGTTTTATGTTGGTTTAAAGCTGCATCAATCATATTATAATAACTGCTCTTGTTTAATAATGTTTAACTAGAGCTGTTAACAGGATGGCTGACTAACACCTCCTGCTTCCTCCAAGTTATATTTTTCATGACAGTTATATTTACACCTATTATGTAAAAGGGTCATTATACCTTCCATAATAATGAGGATCATGACATGTAAATGTTCAAGTCTAATTATCTCCCCTTGAAATTGCAAGAACGGAATTATTTACCTTCATAAACAACTTCATATTGTGTACTACCATTGTATAAAGTTTCATTGAAATCCATTAAACGGTGTATGAGGAGTTGTACGTATAAGATTTATAACATGCTAATGCAAACATCTAATTATTAAAACGAAAATATTTTCCTTCATGTACATCTTCATATAGTGTACTATCCTTGTGTGAAGTTTGTTTGAAATCTATTACATAGTCTAGAAGGAGTTACCCCACAAGATCCATAGCATGTAAATGCACAATGTCTAATTATCTCCCCTTGAAATCGTCAGAAAGGAAATATTTTCCTTCATACAGATCTTCATACAGCGTCAAATCCATTTAAAGGTGTAGGAGGATTTGAGCTTATGATATGTAAATGTTCATGTCTAATTATCTCCCCTTGAAATTGTCAGAATGAAAATAATTTCCTTCATATGGTGTACTATCATTGTGTATAGTTTCATTGAAATCCATTAAACGTGTAGGAGGTGTTGCGCTTACAAGATACATGGACAGACGACAAACAGACCTAAGGACAGGGTGATTTATATATCCCTCAAACTTCATTTGTGGGGGTTATAAAAACATATATGTACACTAATGGCAAACCAAATATTCAGTTACTACAAATTCTCTCCTGCAGAACTGACCAGAGGTGCAAGTTCAAGGTCATTCAACATTAAGATTCATTCCAGTGGGACTGACATAATCCAGAAATGAGTTCAAGGTCAATCTTCATAAAGATACACTTGTGACTGCATTATTCATCTTAAACAAGAGACAGATTAAGGATATTTCAAAAAGTCCTGTACTTCTGATGTAAAGAAAGAGATAAGGTCAAGTTCATTCAACATACAGACTGTTCTAATACAAGATAAGTTCAAGGTCATTCAATATAAAGATACACTGCCTGTGATGCTGATCTTAACTTAATCATGAGTCAGAGCTCTTCCAACATATTGAAGATTCACTTGCTGTAATACTGATCTAAACTAAGGTGAGTTTAAGGTCATTTAGTATCAATAATCAAACCTGTAGCACTTATCTAAACCTAACCACAAATTCAAAATTGGTCATCTTGGGCAAAGACTCATCCCCTTTACTGATTTAAGCTGTTCAGGGGTTGAAATAACCGCTGGTCCGCTGGCCCGGGGATAGCAGATTCACAGTCAGGCCAGTGTAATATATAACCTGACAAGTCTGCCGGGCCAGTAAATATTACATGGAGATCAGTAGATGAATAAAGCAAACTTGATATTTCGGATTGCATGGGGAATGAGCTCGCGGATTTAATTATCTGACTGTTACTGTATTGTGCCATTGTGTCTTTTGTTGTACATAATAAAATTTAAAGTATTTATAGACATTAGCAGGTTGGGACATATACATGAACAGGTAAGCTTGAGTAAGAAAAGGATGACAGGCGATAAATATTGAATAAATGACCTATGTTTACCACCAATTGGTCGGAGGTCACTTTCACCTGATTTTATATAGCATGACTCTGTACATTTATGCAAGCCAAGTTTTGCTACTCTACGTTTCACTATGATAAGCGAACTGAAAGGAAGTAATTCCTATGCGTTGGCTAGCGAAGATGGACTATACAGTATAGAGTCATGAGTATTAGGATGGTATGAAATGCCAGATTTGTTCCAAGTATGTACATTTGTCACCAGGTGTAACAATTGACAAAAAAAGATACTATCATCAGTCATGATAAATGTGATTTATGGGAAATGAGCAGAGCATATTGATAATATATAACTGTTACTGCCTTATATATAGTTTTGTTTGGATTATTAAGATGACAGATCTATAGTTAAGTGTATTTTTTTGTAGCCAGACATTCATGCATTTGTAAATAAAACTATAAGTTGAGTGGATCTTTTTCTACATCTGTAAAAGTTTTGTTGGGCAGGTGAAGATCAGGGAGGGCCAGTGAGTTGTAAACCCTGCTGGTCCTGTTGGCCATTTGAATTTCAAATCTTATTTCAAACCCTGCTGTTTTAGTTGAAGGTCATTCAATATCAAGATTCACTTCTGATAATTTGTTAAACCTACCGTAGAGTTCAAGACTACTCCCAGAACAGGAAAAAACCTATTTCTGTAGTACTAATGTAAACCAGCTCAATCTTAACCACCACAAATAAAACATGACAATTTTTGAAAAACAATTTATTGTTCAAATCATAATACATGGTAGTTATACAAACAAAAGTGATCGTCTTTCGACAGCAAATGGTCCAATCAAATTTATAAAGATAACAGGTTAGGGCATACAATAAAAGGATATCTTGTCATCAATTCAACATATTTATTAGTACATTCATACAAGATTATTATTTTTGCAAAACTTTAACCAATATCATTTTGTTCTTAACTGCATGACGTGAGTATGATATTCCTGCAAAATGTATGAAATGGATGAAATAATGAGATTTATCAAAAGCACAAAATTAGAAAAAAAATGAAAAAACAATAAACATAGATTAAACCAATATTCATCAAGTGTAAATAATGAACTTATATTATTATTCCATTCAGAATAGTATGAAATGTACTGACTTTTAATGCTTAGAAATAGAGAACTTACGGCAGAAAGTTGTGAATATACAAAAAAGGTTCCTAACGTAAGTTTCTCTATTTTTGTTTTCCATATATTCACGTCTTGTGTGAAGTTCACTGTCAAATATTGTGAAATTTAGAATTGTTGAGTTCTTTATTATTTCATCTTGTATTTTTTGGTTGGTGACATTTTTTAAAGCAAATCTTGACCAACTGCAAAAATTTTAACCGGGAGAAAACACTGTACAGGTACTTCAGTATGCATGGTCGTTTTTAGGCTTATTCCCCATTGATCTTCTTGACATTTGACCCTTCAGCTTGGGCGTCTATGCCAATGGAATATTCTACTTAGTGCAAAGGTCTTGATGAATGGGGTTAATTAAGCTGCTGTTTTGTAGTCAAGTGATTTTTTCGAACAATTCAATTACATGTAACATGTATCATAAATTTTAATATAAAGTTCAACATAAGATCACTCTCATATCAGTATTTTGACACTTTTTCCAGTTCTCTTACTCAACCATTTGTCAGTTCACCAACTCTGAATGAACTCCTGCCAAAATATGTAAAAATCATTCGACAGAATGTATTTATGTTTTAAATTAAACTTCATTCACTATAAGTAGATGAAATATTTACAATTCAGTTTTGTGTACACATTTGTAATATATACAGATTATTTACAAAGAAGTTGAACAAAGTAGACATAATATGAGGGCACAATGACTTAAATAATAATGATAATAACTAGATGAAACTCGAAGGGGGCCTTCGTAGATACCCTGCTTTAATGTTCACCATTTTAAACGCATCTACCCTGTGCATATAGCATGTAGGTCA
>JAUMGZ010238765.1:0-10728 GCA_032359645.1 Pododesmus macrochisma | reverse complement strand
TCTAACATGTGGGATAAATTTATAAAACCCACCTCTCCAGAGTGACGTAACCTATATGGATCGTAGGAGAAATATAGTTTCGTGCATGTATGCTGTCTACTTGAGTCTTCCTGAGTGTTCGGTGAAATATTGGACTGCATTGCATACTCTTATATTGTTAGCATCGTCTATAGCTGGCGAACCATATAATAGTAATTTGCGATTGCGGGGAAGGTGTATATCAATAATTTGGATTTCATAAAACATGAGGCTCCTCAGTGGGGTAAAGTTTGGGCAGTGCAGCAGGAAGTGGTCAATTGTTGGTCCCATTTGATAAATGTCTAATTTGTCACATAGAAAACCATTATTTCAAACTAAGTTTTCTCCACATAGTGGTCAGTGGTCAGATTAATCTAATTTCTTTTTGTTTTGTCCATGACAGTTTTCTTGTTATTGAGTATTCTAAGGTCGTGGTAAACTTTTCAATCCGCTGCTCCGTTGACATTTTGGACGTCATCCGCTGGCACCATTAAGACAATAGAAAAAAGAAAAGAGGTTGTACTTTCGTATCGCCGATCTAATAATAATAATAAGTCATAATGTCTACAGTAATATTTTATGTCATCAATTGTCAAATTGCTTTTTTAGGAACTCGGGTAGCACTCACATTCTCACTGTCGACTTAAGTTCAAAGTACATCGAATGTGATCATCAATATCATTATTTCTATAACATAGCAACATGCAAGATAAGTTCTATATCATTATTCCATCAAAACTCATTATAACTGCAACTTGCGTTACCGAGAGAGAACATTGTTTGATTCTAGCGTCTTAGGTTTTGCCGCGACCGGGATTTGAACCCATACCTGGGATTCTAGCACCAGTCTACCAGCAAGAACCCAGGATACTGAGTGCCAAGCAAAGAACATTTAGATGATTACATTTACCTATTGCGAACGCCTTAGATGTGACCCGATCGGTACTGCGACCTTCCGCACACGAAGCGAGAACGTTCCTAACTCAGCTACAGATGTGGCACATCAATGTAACGAGGATGAGAACTGCGTGTTGTTTCGTGTATAAACCAATTTGAAGGGCAGTTTCCGCTGTCGTTTAATAGACTGGTTCTCTCCCTTAGTTCATCAAGTAACGGAATGTAGAGCAACGAATAAACGGGATAAGACCAGTCTATGCCGTTTGAAGTAGTGCGTAGAAAGCGTTTGTTTCAGTAATGATTTTTTGACAGACATAACACTTTTACTTGGAGGAAAGCTTTTATTGTGTACTGTCAGCATATACTAATATATAACATTCGGAAGACATCTAGAGAGTAGATAAAAAGGACATTCGTGATGCCTCCCATCTCTTTATCAAAACGAAGACGAGGTCGAGTAAGGGCAATCGAACCATTCTTCTGTGACGGAGCTGATGTCAGTGATCAGAGTAAAACAGATTTCGTCTTGTGATCTGGTATTTTATCAATACGTCCTGGTGCGTTCGTGCATGTATAAATACAATACGTTAGTCGATGCCACCAAAAGTCACGGTTGCTATATACGTGTACTAGTTTCTCTTTCGTTTTGAAAAAAAATAAATGGAAAATTCATATCAGTCAGAGAGATTGACAACCAACAACAAAGTCAACAAGAAAACATCTAAAGGCTATTGAAATGTTGCGTTTTGTTCCAACGATGTAATCAAGAAAAACGCATGTCTTGGTGACTTATTTTTCACATTGAAAATATCTCTAGAAAATAGGTCATTCCTGTCAACAGACACGAGACAGTGTAATTATCCGGTATATGAAATCACAGCTTCAACAACTTCGAATAACCCCGATGAACAATGACATGAAGGAATTTGTGTCTTCTTAGAAAAATGCAATTTTTCTCCCACAGCTTGATGATGACGGCATCAAAATATGTATCTCATCTTAAGAACTGCGCATTCGAGAGCCATTTAGATACAGTCAATGTTTTTTACAAAGGCAAATATCATAGATTGATCAGATAGGAAAAATTAGAAATAAGGCTAGTGTACCTGGTACGTCTTTGGTTAGGTGGATGAACTTTGTCTCTTCAATATTTAGTTTGCTTTCAGGTAAACAGATATAATTATATACATGTCTCGTGCGGTTCCATGATAAGTATTATGATTTAATGAATGTATTGTCTTGCGCACTTCCTGCATATATGTCATCTGAAAGTGTCTCTTTGCCAGCACTGCAACAGTACACGTGCAGGTCGAGATTTCTTTGCAATTAACATCATATCGTCTGCTACGTGAAAAAACGAATATTGTAACACAGACATTTTGCCTAAAGCTTGTCAAAGCTATACTGAAATTTCATTTAATAAAACGGTAATTGATATAAATATCAGGCCGTATATAACGGTGTGTCCTAAGTAGGTCGTTAGGCCACATGTCTGTGTTGTCGTAAATTCGCTTTAAGAAATTATTATGTAACTTGGTTTATATAATAATTCAAGAAGAGAAAAGGATAAATGCTGACATATATGAGAATTCCAACAAATTTGACTTGTGTGAACTTAAAGAATATGTGCATCTTTATAGAAAACCGATATCATTGTGCTTAAGCGTACATTTTTTAGTTTCTTGATCTTTGGTAAAACAATTTCTTTGGGAAATTTATTCGGACAGTTAGTAAACAACTTTTTAATATTCAGTTATAGATTAATATTTTAAATGACGGTTGCAATACGATGCTATAGCATAACACAAATTGGGAATTTTTCTCCGATAGATATACTATATACATGTACGAAGGAATATTTCTACAAAAATCGTTATCTTAAACCACAGTAGAATAATGTTGAAAAACGCCAACGAATGAGAATTCTTCATGACATATAAGTGTCCATGTTTGTTTTGTTAGCTAGCGTTCTGTTTTCTAACACAGCTCAAAACTTCATATTTTGTATTCAGGAAAGTGCCATGTCTAATGTCAAAATGTACATAAATATTGTCATTATAAAACATGGCCTATATTTTGTCAGGAAACAAACAGAATAATGACAAAATAGGTGAATATTAGGATATTGTACGTTTCTATACACGAGGGAGAGAAATTTTCAAATAATTGAGTGTTTTTGGCATTTAGCCTTGAATAATGACGATTTAGCAATAGACCGAGAAAATGTCTACTTTATAGAGCAAATAAATGTTTTAGGTTAATAGTCTGTGTTTTGCGTGAGCCGTTCAAAACATTAAATATATAATTTATTTTGAACAATGACACTTTAATGCTGAACCAACAGTTACGCGATTTGCTTTTATTTGACCAATCGAGCTGACGTCCGTGTTATTTCAAAAGGATAGCTGTTATAATATTTGCTTTTGATGCAAAATCCTTTTGTCAAAATTTCTTTTGTGATGCTATTAAAAATGTTGTCAAAAAATTCTTAATCTATTGACAATACACTGCTGTAACGAAGTCACGAGTTCCGGACAACCAATCGAACCTTCCTCTTTCGCCACGCGCATCGCCAGTGTTGTCACAAAGATGGCGCTGTAAGCTATTATATTTAAAGGGTACAACTATATATATGTTGCGTATAGGCACTCCGGAAATAAGTAGGGGTAACTTTCAATTACCAATTCTAAACGGATGTCATAAACATCATCATTTTGTTTAATATCTATCCTTTGGAGGTCAGTGGTCATAATAACACAAGAGATTTTCATAAGTACATGTTGTATGGGCAAAACCTTACGGACATGTTCTTAACACAAGCGATACAACACTCTCTATAACATAATTGCGTGGTATCAAGGATAATGGCCTTTGGTTTGGTTTCTTAACAAATTACTACTGGTCAGTGACCTGCATAATGAACAAAAGCTCAATGGAGTAAAGGCACGCTTTGTTGTAGGGTAAAATTATGTTTTATGCATTAGTCGCACGTGTGACAAGAATTCACGACAAGAGTCTGGAGACGAAATAATTTTTGGAAATTTGTTTTTCTTGTCCAGTGTATGATCTTTGATAAGGACAAATAATTTGTGAAGTGTATCCTTTCCCAATTTTAGTTTTTGTTATTGTTTGTAAATAGGAGTGATGGTTTTGAATCAAAGGGATTTTGCAAACAATGGAAACGACAACAAGCAAAAAAGCATAATGAAAATGCATAAACCACAATACAAGAATAGTCTAGGTCGCATAGGTTACGTACCCAATACGCTACAAAAATAAAATATGTACCCACTAAAAGGCCGGCGGTTTTGACTTTGGGCGGGAAAAAACTTGATATATAAACATATTAAATGAGTTATCCATGAGAAAACCCCGTCCAAGATCCCAGGCCCATATAAATGTAGCTATGAAACAAACGTCAGCAACAGACGCCCGAAAGAATATGTATTTATGAATTTAAAATAGAAAAAAGCTAGAAAGCAAAAAACGGGGACAGAAAGTCCTGATGTTAATTAGAACAAAAACCTCATCCCAACGATACTGTGTAAAAAGTTTCGCCAAGAATTTAGGTGCATGCGCAGTCAAACAGGAAGTTAAAATACAAATTCGCCTGATCAGCTGTTTCAGACGATTCATTTCTCGACAGCAGTCACTGTAATTACGATAAACGGGTACTCATGTTCACCGTTTTATGGTTTCCTTGAGTTGAAATTCATTTCACAAGATATATATGGATAATCTTGTTATAAAAATTGGTCACATTATAACATCAATATGTGATTTATATTCAAACTTGTGTTTTGAATTTGAAAAGGTATTGATTATAGAGCATAGATCTACTTCAATAATGTTCGTGTCAGGGTTTGTATTATAAGTCTATTCTAAAAAAAAAAATGAATTCACAAAAATCAATATGTATTTGTTTTTTGTACAAAAAGTAATATGTTGTTTATTTATATTAAACTGTTTAACTTAAGGGAAATGTCAACCCAGCAAACACAGAAACGTTTAGATAACGTTATTAGGACGTTATAAAAAAGTTGCAAAAACGTTTTCAAAAATCGTCATTTAAATGTCGTTTTAACGTCATTTAAACGTCTGTAAATAACATTATTAAAAAAAATGTTTCAAAAAAGGTTATGTGTTTGCTGGGTACATGGTCGAAATAACACATCTTGATACATATGATAACGTGCGGACAAGTACACCTGCACGTGGGCGAGCTAAATTGAAAGTTGACGGACTGAATAATTTGTTTATTACAGTTTAAGAGAGTGTCTGTCCAGATCTACAAAGAACGCCCTTTTTGTAGTATCTCTTATCTCTTAGAGTCTCAAGCGTTCAAAATGTCCATTTAGTATATGTACATTGTATCTCCGGCGCTCAATTTCCTGTCTTGAACAATCTGCGGAGAAGTCTATCCGACAGTTCCGTATCATAGTGATCAAGTAAAACTTCGAATATTTCCTTGGGTGTCAACCCAAAACTGAATAAACATATGTTATGTAATAGCTAGTGAACTTAGAGTAGTGATTCGTACTTTACTAACATTAAAGTCGTTTGCACTACACTTTCATTCGAGCGCTCGACGAAAAAAGATGAAAATTGCTCTACCAAATCTGACGTCACACCCGTGAAAGGTTCCCAGTTTTTCGGTAAATCGGGTTTTTAGAAGAATAATTTAACTACTACATTTCTACACAATTGACTCCAGCGAAATGTGTTATCTGATTCTTTTAGTGACTCGTGATTTTGCAATCAATAAGCCCTCCTTTCATTAAGATATTTTCTCACATATTTAAAGTATAGATGAATTATTCTTTATTATAAGTATTAGCTAATTTTGTTGTTTCGCTGATATTAAAATAAATATTCGTTGACAGTGCTTCGTTGGTATTTGTATTAAGTCTGTACGTGCATGGCAAAAATAATCGTATATCGTGATGTTGCCAAACAAATCACGATACAATCAAATACTCATAATGTTTATTATATTTTGTCTTTGGGCTATTTGTAATACATCGACTGGTAGCGTAACTTCTCATCATGCATTTCGCTACAGTCAGCTGAAACAGGTCATTTTTCACAATGAATGAAAGATGAATAAAATGATTACATTTCGAGTTTGTATTTCAATAAGTCTCATGCGGAAAGTAAGAAGAATGAGGCCTCATTAACCGCTTTAACCACACCGCCTGGTTTCGTGCTGGGTGACCATTCTAAGTCGGTCTGCATGGATTACTAGTCTTGATGATTGTTGTAAGTCGATTTAATTAATTACATTCCAGTGCTTCATTGTTTGACTCAGTTTTAGTCCATCTGGATCAAAGGTCAAAGGTGGACTTGTCTTATACAAATCCCGTCCGTCGTCCGTCCGTCGTCCGTCGTTAACTTTTGCTTTAAACGACATCTCCTCTGAAACTTCTGGGCAGATTTCAACTAAATTTGGCAGCAAGCATCTTTAGGGGAAGGGGATTCAAGATTGTACAAATGAAGTCTCTGACCCCCCAGGGGACAGGTGGGCGGGGCCAAAAGTGGTATATTTTACAGTTTGCCTTTTAAACAACATCTCCTCCGAGACTATTGGGGCAATTTCAACCAAATTTGTCAGGAAGCATTCTTAGGAGAAGGGGAATCAAGTTTGTACAAACGAAGGACCTGACCCCCCAGGGGACAGATTGGCGGGGCAAAAAGGGGTAAATTTGACAGTTTGTTTTTAAACGCCATCTCCTCTGAAACTTTTGGGCAGATTTCAACCAAATTTAGCAGGAAGCATCCTTAGAGAAAAAGGATTTAAGTTTGTACAAATGAAGTCCTTGACCCCCAGGGGATGGGTGGGCGGGGCCAAAAGGGGTAAATTTTACAGTTTGCCTTTTAAACGACATCTCCTCCGAGACTATTGGGCAGATTTCAACCAAATTTGGCAGGAAGCATCCTTAGGGGTAGGGGATTCAAGATTGTACAAATGAAGGACCTGACCCCCCAGGGGACAGGTGGGCGGGGCCAAAAGGGGTAAATTTGTCAGTTTGTCTTTAAACAGTCTTCTCTGAGACTTTTAGGCAGATTTCAACCAAATTTGGCAGGAAGCATCCTAGGGGAAGGGGATTCAAGATGAAGTATCTGACCCCAAGGGGACAGTATGGCGGGGCCAAAAGGGGTAAATTTTACAGTTTGTCTTTAAATGACTCTGAAACTACTGGGCAGATTTCAACCAGATGGACGTTAAGGCCCCATGGGCCTCTTGTTTGTCTTCTTGTCAAAAACAACCTGACCAATTTCATCCAAACTTCAAAAAAGGCATTGCTAGTAGAAGGGGATTCAGACTTGTTAAAATGATAGGGGGCTTTTTATGTTTTGGACTTTTTCTCCTAAACCACTGGACCAACTTCATCAAAACTTGATAGGAACTATCCCAAGGGAAAGGGGATTCAGAAGATATTCAAATAAAGGAGCTAGGCCCCCAGGGGGCACCACAAGGGGGCCAAAAGGGGAAAATTTGACAAAATTTCTAAAATCTAATAAACTAGAAGGCCTAGAGCTTGATACTCTGGTATGTAGTAATTTTAGGGCATGGAGAACCAAATTCGTTCCAGGCCTGATCCAGGGGTATAAAAAGGTTATGCATTTCGGGGTCAAAGTTCAACACCTTATATATCACAAATATGTAAACTTTTAACAATTTCGACTTCTTTTACATCACTATTGGACCATTTCCACCAAAACTTGGTTGATGTCATCCTTAGGTAAAAGAGGGTACAGATTTGTTCAAATGATGGGGCTCATTACTCAGGAAAGGTCACTTGGGGGCCCAAATTGGGAGAGTTGGCCACATTTTCTAAAATCTTCTAATAAACTAGAAGGCTTAGTGCTTAATGCTTTGGTTTGTTGTAACTTTATGGCATGGAAAACCAACTTTGTTCAAGGCGTGACCCTAGGATCAAAAGTATTCAAATGCCAATCCAGATGAACGTTAAGGCCCAACGAGTCTCTTGTTTTTAGTCCATCTGGATGTCCAAGGTAGACTTTTCTCATACAAATCCTGTCTGTTTGTTATCATTTGCTTAAAATGACATCTCCTCTGAAACTACTGGGCAGATTTCAACTAAATTCAACAGGAATCATCCTTGGGGAAAGGGGATTTAAGATTGTACAAATGAAGTCCCTGACCCCTCAGATCTACTTTGAAACTTTTGGGTAGATTTCAACCAAATCTGACAGGAAGCATCCTTAGGGAAAGGGATTCAAGATTATACAAATGAAGTATCTAACACCCCAGGGGACAGTTGGGCGGGGCAAAAAGGGGTTAATTTGACAGTATGCCTTTAAATGACATCTCCTCTGAAACTACAGGTAAGATTTTAACCAAATTTGACAGAAAGCATCCTTAGGGGAAGGGAATTAAAGATTGTTCAAATGAAGTCTATAAATAGGAGACAAGTATGACCTAGACTATGACCTCTAAATGACTTTGAAGTTTATCTTTGAATCAAATGATATTTTCTGTTTAGTTATTTGACCAATTGATTCCTTTGCAATGGGAAGACCTTGACAATTGCCTCTATTAAAAGCAACATTAAAGACTATCTTGGAAACTATAAGTATAACCTACTTTGATCTCACTATCCCTTTTGTTACATAGAAAGACAATTAAAAATTATCTCTGAATGTAAGATATTTCCAAAGTCAAAGGGGACTTTTCCTATACCAATCCGTTCGTCAGCCATGGTCGTTGTCCGTCATCGTTGTCGTTAACTTTCACATTTAAACTTCTCAAAAACTACTAGGGCAATTCTGACCAAACTTGCTGTGAATGTCCCTTGCATGATCCCCTTTAAGATTTGTGTTCAAATTTGCCGAATTCCATCAAAAACGGCCTCCATTGCTTCTGATTGGTTGAGACATTTTCAACTTCTTGTTAAGAACCGCTGGTCAGATTTTCACGAAACTTGATGTTCATGTTCATTGCATGGGCCCCCTTTCAGATTTGTGTTTGATTTTGCCGAATTCCATCCAATATAGCCACCACAGCTTCTGATTGGCTAAGACATTTTCAACTCTTGTCAAGAACCTTTAGTCAGATTTTCAAGAAACTTGATGTACATGTTCCTTGCATGATCCCCTTTCAGATTGTGTTTGATTTTGTCGAAATCCATCCAATATGGCTCTACCGTGACTTCTGATTGGCTGAGAAATTTTCATCTTCTTGTCAATAACCATTGGTCAGATTTTCACGAAACTTGATGTACATGTTCCTTGCATAGCCCCCTTTCAGATTTGTGTTTAATTTTTCCAAAAATTATTCAAATATGGTCGCCGTAGCTTCTGATCTGATTCTGGTCAAGAACCGTGGGTCAGATTTTCACGAAACTTGATGTACAAGTTCCTTGCATGGCCCACTTTCAGATTTGTGTTCGATTTTGCCGAATTCCATCAAATATGGCCTCCATGGCTTCTGATTGGCCAAGACATTTTCAAAAAATTGTCAAGAACCGTTGGCCAGATTTTCACAAAACTTGATGTAAATGTTCCTCGCATGGCCCCCTTTCAGATTTGTGTTCAATTTTGCCGACTTCCATCCAATATGGCCGCCATGGTTTCTGATTGGCTGAGACGTTTTAAAAGTCTTCTCAAGAACCGTTGGTCAGATTTTCATGAAACTTGATGTACATGTTCCTTGCATGATCCCCTTTCAGATTGTGTTTGATTTTATTGAAAATTTCTCAGCCAATCAGAAGTCAAGGTAGCCATATTGGATGGAATTCATCTTCTTGTCAAGAACCTTTGGTCAGATTTTCATGAAACTTGATGAACATGTTTCTTGCATAGCCCCCTTTCAGATTTGTGTTTGATTTTTCTAAAATTTCATTCAATACGGCCTCCATGGCTTCTGATTGGCCGAGACTTTTTTATCCCCCTGAATTAAAAATCGGGGGATATAGCAATCAAGTGTGATGTCCATCCGTCCGTTACTTGTCCAGATGATAACTTAGAAACAAATGGTCCCACAAAGTTCAAACTTGGTGTGTGGGTTGCCCTAGGGGGTGCACAGAACCCTATTAACGAATGGTTCCACAAAGTTCAAACTTGGTGTGTGGGTTTCCCTAGGGGGTGCACAGAACCGTATTGATTTTGGCGTGGTCTGCGAAAGGTCAAGGACACCATTGCTAAAAATAGAAATTTTGCTTATATGTGGCTTGTCCGGATGATAACTTAAAAACGATGGTTCCACAAAGTTCAAACTTAGTGTGTGGGTTTCCCTAGAGGATGCACAAAACCCTATTGATTTTGGGCATGGTCTTCCAAAGCTTAATGTCACCGTTGCTAAAAATAGAATTTTGCTTATATCTGGCTTGTCTGGATGATAACTTTGTAAAAAATTCAAGTTCAAGTTCAAACTTGGTGTTGGGGTTGCACAAAAACCCTATTGATTTTGGGCGTGGTCTGCCAAAGGTCAAGGTCACTATTGCTAAAAAAAGAAATTTGCTTAAATCTGGCTTTTCCACTTTATAACTTAAAAACAAATGGTTCCACAAAGTTCAAACTTGGTGTGTGGGTTGCCCTAGGGGTGCACAGAACCATATTGATGTTGGGCGTAGTCTGCTAAAGGTCAAGGTCACCATTGCTAAAATAAAATATTGCTTATATGAGGCTTGTCCAGATGATAACTTAAAAACGAATGGTTCCACAAAGTTCAAACTTGGTGTGTACGTTTCCCTAGAAGATGCACAGAACCCTATTGATTTTGGGCGTGGTCTGCCAAAGTTCAAGGTCACCATTGCTAAAAATAGAATTTTGCTTATATGTGGCTTGTCC
>JAUMGZ010238753.1:0-20880 GCA_032359645.1 Pododesmus macrochisma | reverse complement strand
CACCAATCTCTACAACAGCCCTCATTATAACACCAATCTCTACAACAACCCTCATTATAACACCAATCTCTACAACAACCCTCATTATAACACCAATCTCTACAGCAATCCTCATTATAACACCAATCTCTACAACAACCCTCATTAAAACACCAATTTCATTACAACTTAACAGCAATAGATTTGCAACAAATTTACTTAATGACTAGAATTTTGATTCATTACAATTGTCAGTGATATAAACAGTTAGATGACCCTGCTGTTCGGGAAAACTTTGTCACCTACTGGACCCTGATCTTAATTAGTCCCCTTTAGTACCTCCCCAAAATTAAACTGGAATACTTTGTCATATACAGGACCCTGATCTTTATTAGTCCCCTTTAGTACCTCCCCTAGATTATACTGGAACACTTTGTCACCTAAAGGACCCTGATCTTTATTAGTCCCCTTTAGCACCTCCCCTAGATTTTACCTGAATACTTTGTCACCTAAGGGACCCTGATCTTTATTAGCCCCCCTTTAGTACCTCCCCTAGATTATACCTGAATACTTTGTCACCTAGGACCCTGATCTTTATTAGCCCCCTTGGTACCTCTCCTAGATTACATGGTTTATTAAATCTATGGATAACTTATCCAACTTTATATAACAGCTTCCTACCTGGAATAACATGCCATGTTGTTAAGCTTTCTGTCGTTACCTAACTGCCCTTACCTGGAACAACATGTTACATGTAAATTAAACTCTCGACCATTTGTGTTGTTCTTAAGTGAGAAAAGCAGTTTAAATGGATTGGAAATAACACAATATTACTTCTACTTATCTTAAAGTGATGTGGATTAAGTTAGATTGCATAGATATAGTGTGTCCAAGTGTCTGTGGACTTAGAATTAGTTGAAGTGCCTGTCCAGTATTCACTTAGAGTGTGGGACAAGGTGTATGAGGGTCTTTTGTTTGTGTGATAATTGTAATTGATAAATGAAGTCCGTAGAAAATTTAAATGCTGTTTTAATACAGTAATGGTTACCTCATAGTCAACATGTGCCTTTATATAGTTACATAAGTCCAGGTAGATTATAATGTAAACCCTTTATAATATTGACTAAGTCATTCTGACTTACATGTTTACCACCCCATCACATAATAACTGTTAGCACAGGGACTGTTCAAACACAGGATATCTCATCTTGAACGATTTTAACCTTCAACTTATAGGGGTCAACTATAGGATAGAAGGGCTAAAGTAATGATGTAGATTAACTACAGGGTCAAATGTAGGATAACTCACCCTGAACTGCATTCAAATGTCTAACATGAAGAATAGAGTCTGGCATAAAAAGACTGTGATGTAAGAATAACTGAAGGGGCCAAACTCAAACATTTAAAGCTTAAATTTAGTGCAAGAAAAGTCTATATTGATATTCCACAGAGGTCACACAGGATGGCCCACCTAGCTAGAATAATAGGGGTCAAACAGAATGCCTTACCTAGAATAATGAGGGTCAAACACAATAGCTCATTTAGACTATCAGGGGTCAAATTATGATTGATCACAAAGAATAACAAAGGTTAAACATGATTGATCATCTTGAACAAAAGGGGTCAAACATGAATAGCTCACCTAGAATAACAGGAGTCCAGCATGGTAGTCTATAAGAATAACAGGAGTCAAACATGGTATCCTATTAGAACAACAGGGGTTAAATTATGCTTGATCACAAAGAGTATCAAAGGTAAAGATGATTGATCACCTTGAATGCAGCAGTCAAACATGGTTGCTCACCTTGAATGCAGCAGTCAAACATGGTTGCTCATCTTGAATATAGGGGTCAACATGATTGCTCACCTCGAATACAGGGGTCAAACATGATTGCTCATCTTGAATACAGGGGTCAAACATGATTGCTCACCTTGAATACAGGGGTCAAGCATGATTGCTCATCTTGAACAACAGGGGTCAAACATGATTGCTCATCTTGAATTCAGGGGTCAAACATGATTAATTACCTAATGTGTAGCAAGAAATATTCACTCCTTTGCCAACACCTGGTTTTGCTTCTAGTTTTAAATAGAAATTTGTGATGTTTCCTTTTTAGTTTAATAGTTGTATTGTTGTTGTATTTCCGTTTCTGTCCCGTTTCCTTTTTATTTGCCAATCTCCATGGATCGTCTCTGTCCCCTTTCCTTTTTATTTGCCTATCTCCATGGATCGTCTCTGTCCCCTTTCCTTTTTATTTGCCCATCTCCATGGATCGTCTCTGTCCCGTTTCCTTTTTATTTGCCCATCTCCATGGATCGTCTCTGTCCCCTTTCCTTTTTATTTGCCTATCTCCATGGATCGTCTCTGTCCCGTTTCCTTTTTATTTGCCTATCTCCATGGATCGACTTTTGTCTATTGAATACTGTCTTGGTTTCTCATATCTACTACTTTCTGATCTTATAAGAGTACAATTGAAATACCTAGCACTTGTTCATGTTACATTAGACATCATACATATACTGATAGCAGGTTATGTTGACAGTGTTTAATTACATTTTATATTGATATAACAATGCCTGAATCGGTTAATATTCTAGAATAACGAACCACAAAGCCTCAATATTACACAGAACAGACTGGTACACACTATAACCAAATACTTAGTATATCGATAATGTGGTGTTTAGTGCCAGTTAAAGAATAGCAATGTTGCGGAGATCATTATCTCATAAAAATGCTAAAACATTTTAACTTCAGTGTGGAATGTACAAAGACCTTCACTTAATATTGTTTGACTTAAATAGAGATCTATTGTTAAACCCAGTGAGAGGTACATAACACAATAAACTGTTTCATCATGACAAGACAAAATAAGATATCCACTTGTTGATAGAACTTAAATATTTTAACGTTAGATCGGGTCAATTCTAATGGTAATGAGTGTGGTTTGGGAAAAAAGTGATATTCACATGGATAAAAGGTCAACTGTTATGATTGGTCCTAATGATGTTATATACCCCCAACTGTGTGACTGGTGGGCAGGCTTGTATTTCACCCTGTCTGAACTTTTCACTATATTAAATATAATTCACTCTGCAATTGTCTTGAATTACATCTTATTACGTTTAAATATTAAGTGGATGGTAAAAGTATGAGAAGAGATGCAAAAAATGTTATTTCCTGGGAATACATGTTTCTACCGAACGAGCAATTTCAACATTTAGCTGTTGTAGGTGTTCTTATGTCAAGGTTGTGCATGTTATGTCTAAATCTCAGCAAAGCTTCTAGGTTTTCTCAAAGACTCCCGATATATGTGTTGCTGTCTGTTGGTTTTAAATATATTTGATATTTAAGTGTAACATATAAAAACAATAAAACAGTGGAATTTTAACCAATGGTGTGCATTAAATACAATATGGAAACATTTTAAAACCGCTGTTATTAATAATCAAAGACAGAATTTGTTTGCAGTAATTCCACATCTTAAGAAAGACAAATTACACTTCCCTGTAGGGAGGGTTTCTTCTATCAAAATCAATTAAAAACTGCTCCAGAGTTTCATTTTCTGCTTCTTTTAATGGATTCGGAAGATGGTTGTTGATTAGAGGACAGCCGTTTACTTACTACCCACTGTGAAAGATTCCACAAAAATATTTGAAATAAACTGAGTCTCTCTATGTTTAAACACATCCTTGTAGATTTGTCTTTAAGATGGTTAAATCAGAATACAAATTGATTTCTGTAGTGTACTTCCTGAAGATGTCGCTTAATTTCTGATTTTTTCTCTTTCGAGAATTTAACATCTGTGATTTTAAGACATAATATTACATTTATATAGACACCAAGTGATTTTAATGCCTTGATTTGATTTAGCTGTTTATTGATATTTAGTCATGAAAATTATGATTATTTTCCATTATGAATAAGCAAATGGTAGTATTACAACTGAGAATGAATAATGAGTTAATTATATGAAGATAATAATAATAATTATTTTGTATTCTTAACAGGTACGATATATACAACTGAGAATGAGCTTGACCGAGAGGATGGACAGGGCATGCGGTCATTGGAGGTATGTTCACATTTGTTTTAATCACACAAAAATATTAACATTTACACAGCACAAAAAATGAACATTAACAATTTGAATACTGACTATGGTAAACTTATATTATTTATTACTTTAGAAATTAATGGGAACAAAAGTTAAATCATTGATGATGGTCCCCATATACACAATAAAGACATAATGTTTCCTTCTTTGGCAAAGAATTTATAAATCACATGAATATTTTCACTGCTAGTAATGATGCTTGATCAGTGTCTGCTAGTTACAGGTGTAAAGTAATTAAGAAAATCAACTCTGGAGTGATTAGATTTAATGGGCATCAGTGAATACAGGGTTCCCATGAATAACTCAGTTCTCTAGAGTTCTATAACACACAGCATTTGGCAAATGCATGATGCATGATGATGCACACTTTTATCTGTTGAAATTGTGCAACGGGAATGATCACATCACCGTAATCTTGTAATCTTATGTAAGTGTGGACACCTTGAAATGTTGTGTTGAAGTGGGGGGAGACATTCAATATGTGCCCTGTTTTTATGCACCGAAACAGTAGGTAATACATGACAATTCAAAGTTTTCATAGCCTGCAGCTGTCGATCGAAACAGTTTTAATAGAAGTTAATGTTAAGATGTTGAAATAAGTTAAAGTACACTTTGAGCTACAGGTGAAGGCTGATGATAAGCATTGAACATTACTCACTGGTATTTCACGATGTTGAATTCAGATGTGAATATGGTCGATTTTAAATGGTTTTATATTTTGTGTTATACCATGAAATAGGTGTCATGCAACACTTTAATAGTACAAATAGTGTGTTTAGGACAGAATGATCAGATGCCTATATCTCTCATCACATTCTTGTTGTAGTATCCAATATTACTTGGAATAGCAAATTTTTTTATGTTGAATTAAATTTTACTGGTAAATGTGGTCGATTTTAGACAATTTTATATAATCTTTTTTTATCCCATGAAATACAAGTCATGCAACACTTTAAAAGTACAGTTGTGTTTACATGACAAGAATGATCAGATAACTTGACGTGTCTCGTCACATTGTTGTCCCCACATCGAATATTACTCAGAACAATGAACAGTCTACAGGGATCTTATCTCACTCTCCGATTCTAAGAACAACAATATGTTTTATTGTCTGTAGGATACCCTACACTAATGGCACTACAAAGAAACAAACCAAAACAATGTTTAAACTGTGTAAAACTATTCACCTTACATATCACAAAGTGAACCCTCACGAGAAATGCATTATGTTGAAATAGTATTAACTTTTCATTGGAGTAATCAGATATTGTGTGTAGGCTACTAGGAGCCAGTAATATGCCAGCTATAACAAAGACAAACAGAGTTTGTATCAGGGACTGATATCGTTTCTGTATCACACCCATATACCTCTTGTCAATACACGTGTCAATACATTTACCAGTATTTACTTATCAGCCCTACTGGTATTGCTAATTGATATTACACAACCATCAGTCAAATTCCAATACAGGTTGAGATGTGATGGTTGTTGGTATGAACATTGTAGAACAGGTTATTAAAGTACAGACCTGAGGGGTTCATCGGTTCATCGGGAGGACCAACCAATTTGACGCCATATTTTACTCTTCATCTCTATGCAACAGTCCAAATGGTTGATATATACAGAGATATGATATATCTGGTCTCTGATATATATATGTACGCATTGCAGGTGTGTGATGTTAATGTCAATTGATAATTAACATTCATCAACTCGCATCATTAACACAACAGTTGTTCTACAAAACTCAAAGTAACAAATCACTAAAACAGTATGAACAATTGCACTATCTCAAAAATACAATCAACTTTGACAATATTTTATGAGATTATGACATGTTACAGAAAGTATTTACACGGCTTGACATAACATTACAATAGTGCTTTTAATATTGAATAGTGTATGCAATTACAATGACAACATACTGACAGGACCAGGTTAACATACAATGTATTGACTCAACCTGTCAACATATTAACGGATGTCTTCTATATGTTTTGAAAGTCAGTTTCATATCCATGTGTCAGTCACAACAGTGAAGCTACCTTATCAAGGTGTAAGAGCTTTGTTGTGGGAAGTAATTAACCCAAATGTTTGCTCAAATCACAAGGAGACCTTATACATGCAAAACACATCACCACATGGGAGGCATTATCACACAGTTTGATATTGGTTGCATGATGTAATGTCTGGGGTATAGTCCACAATCTCAGCCTTTCTCCTTTTACATACAAGGTATGAACAAATCAATCCAGAAAATCAATGGGGAATGCTGATTTCTTCTTAGTGTAAATTGTAATAACTGTAGACAATGATTTGGTGTTTACGATAATAACGTTGTGTTGAGAAGTAATTAGGTTGGACTAAGTAGAACATTTAAAACATTAAGTCTTTTACGGCAGTCAAGCAATGCAAAATATGTGTGAAGAAAGTGATGAAACTAATATTTTGTGAAAAGACATCTCGGTCTTATTGCTTTTGTTGCATGCAATAAAAAATTTGATGTATAAATGTACATGTATATATATGAATATGAGCAGGTGCACTGAATGTTGCCCTGATTGGTGGCAGTCAAGCTATATTCCTTGTGAATATATGCATTTAGGACATAAATTTCACTAATGGGAATGTTCTCCTTGTGAAAGATTTATGTTTTTGCTCATGCCTTTATCTCCAGCAATTTGCACTGACAAATCAGGGTGCGAATGGCTCAGTTGTTTTCTTTGTTATCTCCACATGATAGGAGACAACTTTGAATATTTCTGGCATCGCAGCCTCCTAGATTTACTTAATACATGTCCTGCAGCAATTAGTGGAGAATATGGTCTTCAGTAAGAGTAAATGATGGAGCATTGTTCACTCAATGTCACAGAGATAACTTACTTTAAAGGCATTGGTTATGAAATATGTTGTTGTACTAAAGCTTGTTGTAACACTGCATCAAACAAACCTTTCATCAAATTTTGATAATGAATATTTATAGGATAAAATGACTATTTTAATGACATAATGTATAGAAATAACTGTATTAAAAAATTGTGTAGAGAGTAAATTTAACACGATTATCATATATTGTCATACAATGACCCAGTAATTCTTTGTGGCATACAGAATATCGAATATGTGGTCACTATTATGATTTCCTCGTCATGCTTAGTCATCTTTGAAGTCATTTAGGACAACTACAATGACCAGTCTCATAGCCATTATGCTGCATAATTGATCGCTGCTTGCTGATTATTTTACCCCTAAGTTGGAGTATCGTGGTTCACAAATCACACAGATTGACGTTCCTTCCAAATCCTTTTCCTGGGTGTACTGGAAGCTTGTTTCTATCACCGACTAGATTTTTGAGCTAATGACAGCGATTTATCAGTAATGGAAGAGTGAGGTGGTCAGCCATAGAGACCTTATTGATCTGATGTACAATGATCCCCTGTTGGCTTGACACCTCCATTTAGTTCAATTTCCTGTGTAAAACCTGTCTCCATCTCCAGACTTTATGGCCAAATTGAATCAACAGATCACGGTATTGACAGCTTCATTGATTTTGTAAAACCACACTTGAAGAATACATACAAAATACAAAATAATTTATCAAAAAAATGTCTGAAAGCTTGTACATGTCTTATTCTTAATTTGTGCTTCACTAAGTTTTATCTTGATAACGACCAGTTTTAAACATATTGACTTAACAAAATGTCATCAAAGCTGTGCTTTAAGTGTTGCAGTTCTTGTGTGATTTTCTGTTCCATATGTTATATTTCTCTTGTATTCCATGTTGCTGAATGTGTCCTTTTTTTCTTGTTTAAATATCAACATCTAGCCAAGAGGCTAAGTAACACAGAAGACAATATTAACAGACTAAGAGGTGCTGCATTCTAGTGCTCTGGTTGTCTTTAGTGATCTTTGTCTGTTGCTTGTGATAATCAAGATGTGTCTACAATATTTGGTCATACATAATTGAAAGAAAACATTCTGTGAAGACGTATCTGCTAAGTAAAAATTTGGTTCACCAATGAAGTCTTCTTGGTCTGCTAATCCTTGCTATATACATGTATGTTGATCAATTATGTGCATCAAGTATTCAATCTACACCAATACAAGTGTGTCAGTGGCTATAATAGTAGTTGCTTTCATTTTCAAATATGCAAATATATAATTTCTTTCATTACTTTCTAGGGTAAGCATAAAATACTAAGTTGTCAAACCATTGCATGCATTCACTTTAAATCATTCTCAGGAAATGTTACCAACAAAAATGCTGCAGTCTAGTACATGAGTCGAGGACAACACTTAATAGTTCATTTACCCTTCAATGTTTTTCCATTGTCATTTTGTCATTTGTACCTGGCCTTGATCAGAAAAACAGATGGGTATTAAACTGATGCTCTTCTGAAGTTCGTATAAATCTTTGAGATCTGTATCGGAGACAGCTTTATATGTAAAAATGGAAAATAGATATTGTCATAGTAAACATTGATGTTACAGTTCAATTTATATGTATTTTCATAGAAATCTGGCAACATGTGGTAGAAAAATAGAATTCATTCAGAGATATGTATAATAGTACACATTTTATGCCACATATTCATTACTTTACTTTATGTGAACTTTTTACAATAACTCCCAACAAGTGTTTTCTTGAGAACTTTTGCTTTAAATTTTGTGTTAATGAAGGCTTTTAGAATTAGGAAAGGTTTAGGCATTACACGTGAAATGACTTTGATGAGAGGATGAGAACAGTACATATTTATTGTGAGTGCTAATTTTCTGTATGCTGGTCCATCTTCTTACCATCTCTTCACATTTCTGACATTTGCCATTCTTATCGTTGAATCTTACTCAGTCTTGCGTTACCAGGTATTTCAAGAAGCCATTAGCAGGCACAAAGCATGGCAGAATGCAGCAGCGTAAGTGTACAATTGAGAATACAATCAAAGAATACAGGTGAAATGATGCCTTCATAGCACCTTGTCTGAGACTGGCATTGTCAATTATAACACTTATTAACTCATTCTAGTCTGTCCAAGTGTTTCGTCTTTTCAACTTTCTTATACTACAGTAGATATAATAGTGAACAACCTGCCAGCCAACAACATCAGTTGCTATGGCAAAAAAACTGTTTTCTTACTTGCAGTTTTTCTTAGAGAGTTGACTGACATTTTAAACTTATACACATTGTCAGTTGATTTGGGCTTTAAGAATGACTGACATCTAGAAAACTGGACTATATTGGCTTGTCCTTATGGTGGCTGACAATTGAAAATTAACCCAAGCGCCAAAGGCTTGTCCTAGGGACATTGAATGTAAAAGGTCAAGGTCAGAGAGCACTTAGTTCAAGTATTAAGAAAACATATGTATCTACACTATGGGAATATCATAAAACTTAATTTAGTTGTTCATGTCATATGAAGAAAGTACCAAGAGGTTGGCAAAGCTGAAGGTTAAGGTCAAGGCCATCATTTGAAATAATGAATTTGTCTTTTTTTCACGGGCATTGATACTGCCCAAACATTTTTACTTGTTGCAAAAGTGATGGTCACATGAAAAATAAATATATATAGTTATAGTTGACAGCAGGTTTGACAATATTATGTTATTTGTATCTATAGCACATGGTGTCGGCTTTATTGCTTCATTTTTAAAAGCTAAATCTATGTTATCTTGATAGCTTTTATGAAAATATTTTATATTAATGGCCATGCAGTCTTGGAAAGTTATGAATCACTTCTATTTTGTGCACTTTTTTGTGACATCGTAGTGAATCATAATTTATGAATGTAACAGTAAGTTAACTTTAAAGTTATTTAGATTTAACCATGTACAGTAGATGTAGCAGTGTTATAGGTGAAGGTAATATTGTCACTTTTGTGATCATCAACATGTTTTTATCAAACAATCCATCAACTTCAACTATTGATAAAAAAACAGGATGTTCTTAGACTGATAAGATTGTAATCTTCATGTGTTTATATATATCAGTATTATTGTGTATTGATAATCAGGCAAGAAAACAAATACAACTTCAATAAGAAATTGTGGCCAAGTCTATAATTCTCGAGCTGTATTGATGTTGGAAATTGATCTGTGTTATTTGTTTTGATTGATCGGTAAAGATTAAATATGACATCTTTAATTTTAGAATACGTTTAAAATTTAAATTGATTATCTATGACTGTTTTGATTGCCATCTTGATACGTGGTACTGGAATACTGATTGATTTGAATTTCGTTATCTACCAGAGGTCATCAAGGGCAGATAATTAGTGCTGGGATCAAGTGGGTCAACCTTCTTATAGAGATTTTAACTGTATAACAATGGACTAGTCACAAGAGTCAGTTTTCAAAGCATACCTCCTTCCTAATGTGTTTGATCAATTACATTACTTGGATCATGTAACCCTATAGTGCAAAATGAGGTGGCAATTCAATACAGGAATAATTCATGGCCATTCAAATCATGTTAAATCCCAGTAAGATATCAAAATTTTAAATTTATTTTTGTTGAGTGTTTTATAATGTCTCATTTTAACACAATCATCTATTAAATGTGACCTTTATAGGAAGTACATATTGAGTCTAAGTAGTATACATTTTAAAAGTCTTTATAAGGCCATTTAAAGAAAGAAATTGCAAATTTGCATGTTATAATAAAGTTCCTCTTTACCTACAGTTAAGTTATGTATAAATTGAGTTAAATTGTGTCCTAGATTCTAAGCTTTTTCTATACATCTCGAATTGGTACGATTGAATCTCTCATCATTATCTTGATATGCAAAAGATAAAACATTTATATAAATTTTGTGTATTTAAACGTCAAGTTTATTCAGTGCATATATATTACTTGTCTTGATGCTGAGTGTGAATTGACTATAAATTAGGTTTGAACTGCCTTTGATGATAAGGGAAATAAAGTCGTGATCTGATGTGCACCTACAGGTACAGTATAGTAGTTTTAACTGTATAAATATTTAATGTCCCAGCTTATGCTTGGTGACATGCCATTTCTACAATAACTCTGGATAAAAACTTGTGTGATAGTATCAGAGTAATTTGATTATAATTGTACCTGGAGTATGTCCAGGGAGACATTTCACCATTAAAATTCCATAGCTCAGTTATGATATAACTTTGTCTGGCTATCATCCGACCCGCAGACAGTAGCCTGTAGGTGGAAAGTTAATCTGTATAAAGTCGCAGAATAATCCATATTTACCTGTGATCGTCTTCACCTGTTGACATAATTAGAGGTAAAATTATAGGTGATAATAAGACATTTTGTGGTAAGAAGGGATAACATTTCAAGCTAAGTATGGTGTAAATGAAGTCTTTACTGAATAAAAAACTTGATATCATTTATTGTCGTGACAAAATAAACTTAGATCGAATCAGAAGTTAATGGTTGATGAGCGTTGCCCAGGTATTGTTGGATATGTGCTTGTTAGCTCACCTGAGATACAATGTAGTCTACCTGTGTGTGATACAGGTAATGAGATTGTCTGTATTCATTGTTAAATTAATTCCATCATGAAACACTGGGGTCCTAACAGGTAACTAATCAATAAAACTTTTGATCATATTTACCTAACGGCAATTTACAGATCATATTCAATGTCATTTTGACATATCAATTAATTCTATGTGATCTGTGAAGAATGATGTGCTGTAATCATAAACTTTGATAAACTATAGTTATAAATTAACTAAATCTTATATAACATTTAGATAAAAGTCAGCATCAAGAATTTGAATTAAATACATAGAATTCCCTGTACTGGGCCTTAACCCTTTTACGATTATTTTAGCAATAATTCTTATCTTCTGTGCTATAAAATATTGGTTATATTCATGTGATGGAGAAATAAAAACAGGAGGATGCCACTGGGGAGCCATTATATTGTTGTAATCCCTTATAGAGATGCACCATTGCAGGCTGTTTTCAGAGCATTGCATTCGTGTCAGGAGTTATTGGCCTTGGGTAATTGAACTCTCCTGGAAATCAAGTCCAATTTTTATTGCAACTGATGACCAAGTATTTACCCAGGGGACTCAAGTAGCATGAAGCATGAGAATCTCCAAATTATTTTCCTCGAGGGAGGCAGGTTTGATCTGAATCAACTCTAGATGCACCTTTTTGAAAAATCATTTTCCTCAAGGGAGTGGGTTTGATCAACCAACTGCATGTAGATGCTGAGATCCTTATGAAATTCATTTTCCTCAAGGGAGTGGGGTTTGATCAACCAACTGAAGATGTACCTTTCGGTACAATGCATCAGCCAAAAAACCTTTTGAAAAATGCACAAACTTAATTTCTGGTTGGGTAGATTCTACACAGATCATGAGACATTTACGTTTTGTCAGCAATTGTGAACAGTAAAAATTATTACTTTTGTCTGCAAGAACATTTAAGCAGTTTGGATATAATAGTGGATGTGTTTTTACCTGGACATTAGTTGCTTCCAAGTTTCATGTTAATCATATACACTATAACATACACAGTTTCTTATTACGGTTCCATGTTTTTAGGCTGTACATGATGAGTATGGCATTAACACTACATAACATTATCCTATATATAGTCAATTATTGCTTGATAAGTAGATATAAAGCTGGCTTATTATGTGATAAATAAATATTTGTTGACAGAATGATTTGCTTGGAAGACAATTTTATTGAAATTTCCCAAGGTAGTAATCAGTATGAATATTAAATGATATCGTATAGCTTGTAGCGAGGCACCACTTCAACAAATAGACCGAGGCTGAGCATAGCAAAATCAATTATCATGTAATTCATATAAGTTTTATATTCTGATGAATACAGAATTGTGGGGTTTGTGTACTAAACTATAGAGATCTCAAATAAACTGTATAACAACATGACATTACATTATAGCTATGATTGTTGTTTACAATCTTGTCAGATCCATATGTATTTACATGTTATTTACTTGTTGTATTCTATGTATTTAATACATTTGTGGTTTAACCATTATTCCTACTTAGCCACATGCAACACTTCAACTCGGGTTTTAATTTTCTACCTAATTGGTCACCAATAGTTGAGGGCAGAGTTATACTCTGTGGATCTGTGTCAAGTCAGTACTTACTTTGTTATGACTATAGACACTTATTATAACCGGCTATTCTCCTATATCAATATTTTGTGAGTGTTTCTAATTGATTTTCTACAACCATGGAATGTTGAATATTGAATTATATTAGTTATTTATTGCTTCAGTCAGTCAGTTACTGCCAATATAAAATCGTCTTTATCATATTACATGAATACACATGCCATCGGTGAAAATAGCACACAATACTCTCTGTTATAGTTTTATCATGGATAAATAGGTAATAGTTTAGTTTTGTCATTGATAAGTAGCATGTATTTTAGTTCTGTACATAATGATGCTAGCCTTTCACATATACATTACATGTGCATTCAAATATTTGATATTTTTTCAATGAACTTGTTCACATAGCGATCATATCTGATGTTTAACTTCCCTATGTTCCTTTATCTGAACTTTGTTATACTGGATCAGTTAATGCAACAAGTGTTAAAGAAAATATTGAATGAATCATTCCTTTTCTTACACATGTACGTGACAGAGTTGTACAGGCAGGGGAGACAACTGTGGAGCACCCTTTATATAGCCTTTCCTTAAGTTATAATAGGTTATAAGTGCACAACTCATATCTACGTCAACGCCATTATTCACAAAGAACACGGCAATAGAGATTTTGACATTTTAGATCTAGACTGACAGCCATTGTCTTGCTCTGGATTTTTTGTGTGGTCTGTATACAGCGAGGGGGTGTACTTAGATTTTATCATGCTTTTAAGGTGTTTGGGGTGATCATAAATCAATGAATCGGTGAGTTTTAAACTCTGTACTTTAGACGTGACAATATATATAGCTGTTATGCCTCACATCCACGGGCTATGTCTCTTATTTAATGTAAACTTGATCAATGCTTTTTAATCATTCCGTCTTTGATGAATTCAATTTAATGGTGAAAATAAATTTGATAACGATAAGTTAAGCTTTCCGAATAATATTATATTTCCCTGTAAAAGCTTTTAGTCAATTAAAGATGTTTTCGGTGTCACTTTATTGTCTGTCACCTTGCTGGTGGCTAACATTGATGGTGATTATGTTGTTAATAGATAGGAGAAAGTCTCCAAACTTGGCAAGTTATATTGACAGCATGTGTTAACTGGTCAGACTAAATTAATATCAAAGCTGGACTGCCATAGCTGACCTTTCTATCAATACATACCATAGTAAAATCAGAAAAAAAACAGAAAAACTAAATTTTATCGCAGCAACTTCTACACGAAAAAGGGAAAGTTAAAATGTCTACAGTAAAAACAGTACTATATAATGTCTATTGGGTGCCTTATAAGTTGATCTGTATTAATGATTGATAGGTTTTTTGACCACATACAGTTTTTGCCACAATTAATCATAATGAGAACTGAATTTCTAGCCATTTTAAAATCTTTATAGTCTTGATATCAGCAAGGAGAATGTCACTCGCTATATTCAAAGGTAATATGGTTTAAATTGTTGCATGTTATTTAACTGTAAGATAACTACATTATATATGTATACATGTATTCATACAAGTTTAAGTTTTAGAACCAACATGTCATTTTGTGTCTGTTAATTTAGGCATCAGTTTACATAACTATGTCTATGGTTTCCGGATCTGTAGGGTGTTTTGTAGAAGTTCTGCTTAACATTTTCTTTCAATTTCATTTTAATAATATTCAGATTAGATGGGTGTCAGGTTCACAGACATAAAGAAACATTGAATGAAATAGCAAGTTAGGATCGAAATAAAAAAAATCCTTTCTAAATCCTGTTAACTTGTTGATTTATTTGGGATTATATTTGAATGTAGAGATATGCTTTATAGAATTAGAGACAGTATGACATTGACTGGCTCTGACCTGGTACGTGACCTGGAATCAATCTGGGATATTCACACTATAATCAATGTTTTCTGCATACGATGCATGCATAACAAATCCCGTGTAATATGTAGAAATGTGACAGTTTCATATCCAATACAAAGTGCCTCCCATAGCTCTATAGTGTCTGACTGTTGCAGTACAGGACAGGACAATGATGCCGTCATGTCTGTCTCGTGGTTATTGTCACTCCATGTGACATGATATTAAAGCTGCGACTATTTCATTTATACAGTTAAGAGACAGTTGGTGTAACTAGATTTCATTTAATGTCTTAAATAAAAAGTTTATGTATTCGTTGCCTTATAAAGGCAATTTAGTAATCATTGCCATATCATGAAGCAATTGGGTATGAATTGGTGGCACAAAAAATAAATATTCCACGATCATATGGAACATTAATATTTATAGTATATTCATAAGAAACTTCATTCCCTCAGTTTTATTTCACATAAAATTGTAGATATCACAATTGCTATTTCAGCTAGATCAGTCCAAAGATAAAAAATTTTGTTTTCACTAAATTACAGACCGACGTCATGCAGTAACTGGTCTCAAACATATTCATATATTGGGATCTCCCTACAAAGTATGTTCATCATTATATGTATAAGGGTTATGCTCTAAAATTGTACTATGTTTATCAAAAACAAGGATTTGACACTACATGAACAGTAACTGTTGACCAGACCTCGCAACAGATTTGTGGTGTGATATTATAAAACCATCATTGCAGTACATATGAACTAATACTAACAGAGCAAAATGAATTATTAACATGTAATATTGTTCGAGCCGTCTGATATGGTATTAAGTTTAGCTAGCATATGCACACAGTAAAAATCGTTCCATCAGATCGTTAATGTACACAGTAAAAATCGTCTTATCAAATTGTTGATGTACTATTGCCGTTATATAGATGATGAGATGTTATTTTTAGTTGTGTACAATCCAATAGTCAGTGTAGCCTGTTTCTATCATTAACAGCAAATTAGTAAGAGAATCTCATTATTATTTCCATGCTTTGGTTGCGACTACATGGATATTTATCAACAATAGTTCAGATTTGATGGTCAAAGACAAACGTTTCTGTTAGCTGTGCTATTTTTGCAGTCAAAGAAATCATATACTTCAGTGAAGCAATATTTATACATCTTTATGTTTATAATGATTATGGAGATGATTGGCAAAACAGGTGCCCGGAGAACTACTTATTGGAGCATCTTTCACTTGTTAAGAAATTCCCCACCGAGCAAATCTTATCAACTTATCATTTGTAAAGGCAGATTATTTCCTGCATTTTTGAATTATTCTGTAACAGAGCTGAGATGCAATGCACTGATGCATTTTATTGGTGTATGATTGAATTTATTAGATGATGGTCTGATATAAGTGGATAAGAAGGCCCTGTAACTCCCACCAAATGCTGCAGATGGTGAACAACACATGTAGTCACCAGTGATTTAGACTTCCGAATTCACCCCTAAGCAAAGTTTCATATTTACTTCTGTTGCACAGAAAGGAGGCTGTCATTTTCCACTGTTTTGAAACCATTTTTAGGGAATAAGTCATAAAGAACAATAAAAGAACACAGACTAAAGTAGCATTGTCTGTCATCATTAGTCACAACTTTACAATCTTCAAACCCATGAAACATCCACTTTACTTCTCTGTGAATGATTTCGGTTTGCTTCCGTGCATTGTAGAGTGCTTTATGGTTATTGTTAGATATGTTTTGCAGAAAGTGTTGGTGTATCCCAGAGATCAATGGCGGTGTTGTGAGAGAGATGCTGTGTCATGCCAGGAACAGATAAATCTCGTGTTATCTTGTATGGCAATTTTTTCAGTTTCTTTTGTTGTAACAAAAGTACAGATATTGATCATCTCTTTGCAAGAAATATAGCCTACGAAGAATCAAATGTGACACTTTGATTCTGACAACAGGGTCTACTTGAATTTAAATCAGTTCTTTTAAAAAGATATGTCTCTTTATTGTGCTCAAGAACACAACAAACAGCCTGTTGCCTTATAACACTGATACTAATTGATGTTTTAAAGTACACAGTCCTATTGTTCAGAATGCACTTTAAAATAAACTTCATAAATCATTTAATTAAAAATAGATATGTTCTCTAATCAATGGGGATTAGCAATAGAAGGGTGTTGCACTTAATAAACTGCTCTCATTTTATTATAATTAGCTCCCCTTTTACTATTTAGTTAGCTCTCATTTTCCTATAACTAGCTCCCCTTTTACTGTAGTCAGCTCTCATTTTACTATAATTAGCTCCCCTTTTACTGTAGTCAGCTCTCATTTTACTATAATTAGCTCCCCTTTTACTATTTAGTCAGCTCTCATTTTACTATAATTAGCTCCCCTTTTACTGTAGTCGGCATCGATTTTACTATAGAATTCAAGCTCCTACTAGTACTTTGCTATAGCCAGCTCCTATTTTACTATAGTCAGCTCCTGATTTGTTGTAATTAGCCCCCTTTCACTGTATATTCAACTCCTGTTTTAGGCTGGAAAGATATAGAGAAACAGAATAATAAGTTTGAAGAATGAAAGAGGGATAATTTAATGTTGGTTGATTAGTGCCATCAGCAAGCACTGTTCAGTGCACTTCAGCATTGCAAGAATAGAATATTACTATTCCAGTTAGGTATAAATATATATATATGTAGTCATATACTATATATATGCACTATATATATGCACTTCACATACAAAAAGCATATATATTATAAAGAATGACCTTGTCAATGTTATTGGTTATTTGTTGATTTCTCTATTATTATGACATTTCTGTTCTTGGATGAGATCAAGTAATGTCTTATATTTTATATTTGCACTTAGCAGAAGATTGATATTTGCACTCAGTAGTAGATTAAGCTCTAATGACAGTCTGTCTCAGTGGAACTAAAAATGTCCATTTTATAATGGCGCCTATAGAAATGTGAAACTGAAAATGTCCATTTTATAATGGTGTCTATAGAAATCTGGAGAAATTTTGAAGAGGTTGAGATTGGACTGTGGCATAAGATCTGTGTACATGTCATTGATAGGACAGTATAGTTATAGTACTACTGTTGGTCACTGGATCCCTGTCTCCAGTAAATTTATACAATCAATATTCCAGTCTCACTTGATACCCAGTACACCAGTGTCTCCAAGGCAGTTTCTACACTTCCTGGATACAGCCTGTATATCCTGTGACCAATACAGCCAGACAGCCCCAGTGGTCATTCAGCTATGGTCAGCAGAAGTGATCATTAAGTGGTAATAAATGGACAGAGACCAATAAAACACCCTAAGGACATCTTTATTTGAGTATTCTCTTGTTTATCGGTGATACTGGGGTCATCTAAGGTCCCGCTAATAAGATAGGGCACAGATGTCCAAGTACAGTGTCACCTATAAAGTCATTGTATTTAAAACTAGAAAAATTTATGACAAAAGAATTTTCAATTGTAAAGTGTGATTACTTCATGTTATCAGTTGAACAACACTGTACATAAACACAAAGAAGCATTTATTTGGTAAATTTCAAATGCAAAAAGGTAACAGTGGACAGAATATCTAACAGTGAAGATACATTCATCTGAGTATCACTAGCAATTATTCCTAAAGATGGATGACAAAACACATTAGGAATGTCGTTAAATGACTCGTGACAAATGTCTTCTGTTAGGTTTTATGACCAGTATCTGGGAATTGTGAGAGTGATTAAGTCTAACTAACGAACTTTATATGTCTGAAGTAAATATACTGTTAATTGTACAGCACATCAACTGTAGTCTCAATCTGGTTTTCTCATTAATAGAAAATCTTTGTAGAACAAAATCTAACTGCTACTAAAGTATTGATAGCCTGATTTGATGTTAATATGTTTACAGGATTTTATTGCAAACTACAATAGATTACTAAATAATATATAACAATAAATTATATATTGGTATTAAATATATGCAATCAATATTTACAAAAATAACTACAGGACACTAAAGGAGATATCAAATTGAAAGTACATGTATTCTATAATAACTTAATGTAGAAATATGTTATTAAGATGCAGAGATACATAATATAGATGATATGTGTACCTCTTTGTGACAGAATATAATGGTGGTGGTATTTAACTGTTCATAAAAAGTATCATAATCTGGCACACCCAGAAACATAAAGTACAAAATAATCTTCTACAAGACATATTAATGCTTGGTTTGTTATATCTGAACACAGTTCTGCCTTTTAGAATTACGGCTCCATGGAGTCCTCTAGAAGTCGGTGTGGTATTAAATATGGAGACTTACATATAATTCATGTTGTAGCCATGGTCAGTGGTTAAGATTTAGACATAGCATTGAAATCCTTTTCTAATTCCCGTGATTTATCTGTGAAGTACTCCTGATTAAGTGTGTTTTGATCATGGAGAGGGTCAGAAGGTTTTATGTGTTCATCATGGTCGGTGGGCAATAATTTGATTACCCCGAATTATGTAGGATGTCGTATATTTATACAATAAATACATCATAAGATCTCTTTGATACCTTGTTCTTAAGCATAAAGAAAATTATCTGCATGCCTAGGAGAAATATGCGTGTAAAATCAAACAAGATTTCACACAAATGATTTGCTGAGGAGAAAAGCGTCATAATCAACTTTGCTCATTTCATCCTTTGTTCTGTTAAGGAAATTGTTGTTGATCATCTCTATGGAAACGAAATGACATTACTTGTGAAACCTAACAGCGCTGCACTTGTAGCTACGGGAAGGTGATGTGATTGGTTGTGAAGGTGTAAAGATGAGCTATGATTGTTGGCGTTCACGCTGTCTTTGAAACAAAAATAGCGTAGCTTTTCTACTGCTTCAGTGCTTATTTCCTTAAGGGATTTAGGCAGGTGGACAAGTTAGTATTGCCTCTCAGTAGTGAAGGGTCAGTCATCAAGAACTGGTCAAATCGGTCATCTGGTCATCTTAATCCCTTTAGGGCATGTTGTGTATTGTGCTATTGTAAGCTTAAAGGCACATTAGTGTACAAGCTTAGAGTAGCAGACAGAGTATAGTAACAAATTATTGCTTTTCTTGTATCTCGGAATAACTGTGTTAGACTTCATATTTAATAAAAGAGGACAGAGATTGGTTTAGCTGCATCTCCTTCACTTTTCCTACACCAATTCTCTCTACACTTAATTCAATGAAATGTTATATTTTAACATTTGACTATACATGTACCAGTCTTCCTTTTGATTGCATAATCTGTTGGTGTCAGAGTTTTGAGTTTTGACATTTTTCAGTCTAGTTTTTAAATCACTCGGTGTCTGTCTGTGTATCCCTCTGAAACAATTAAGTTTGTGTAATCAAGAATACCTGCAGTTTTGAGATGATTGAAAATTTGCTCAGGTCTTCAGACATATTAAAATGTGAACCTCCTATTGTAGATTTACCATGTGCTAAACTCTTTCATTTTCTAAAAAAACCTACAGCTTTCAAATGATCCTAGTCGAAAGTTCAAGAGTTGCTATAATGAAGATCTTTGCAACCTATTTTGGAGAAGTTTCATGAATATTTTGGCAAATTACTACATGTATTTGTTGAACCCCTTGATCTTTTGCAACAAATAATTCTGAAAAATATACCTTTTCCTGGAACATTGTACATTTATGCAAAGAAAAGTTTCAATTTACAATACCCCAGATGGCGGCAGCTGAAGTTCAGTTTGGCCTTGTTGTTTGTGCTATTTGTTTCTTTTCTAGAGCCTTAATGTAACATGTTAACCATAGTGCTTCAAGTAT
>JAUMGZ010238742.1:0-10729 GCA_032359645.1 Pododesmus macrochisma | reverse complement strand
TGTATCAATGTCACAGATTACTAACTGAGAAATCGTGAGACCAATTTGATATGAATAGGCACGTACTAACTCTTATTACTGGTGTAGTTATTTTTCTTAGTAGTAAAATACTATGTTTTGAGATGTATGATGAACAACTAAAAACTCGGGACATTTTGTGGAATGACAAAACTGGACATGAATCAGTCAAGGGGGATCATCCAGAAGAGAAATCTTTCACGAAGGATGCTACAACACTAAATCTTATCGAAACACGGAATCTACCCGGGATCAATGAAAATACAGAAGATTTTTCAACACTTGACATTGCGTCTACTCAAACTCAATTGAGCATCGCTTACAGTTCAACAAGTGGTAAAGTATCCTCTACGTTGACGTTTCTTCAATTCACTGAAAGATATCATAACGAAATAGAAACAACGATACTTAACGCATTAGTCCATTCTAGTCTAGGAAACAGTGGTCAAACATGGACAGATAAACCATGCAATTCAGATCACGCAGTGACCGCCTGTAAAACTGATATATCGTTGACCCTTCAAACAAGTTATGTTTCGTCGACATCTTCATCGGATGTTACCAATAACGTGTACCCGATATCCACATTAATACAGACTTCTATTGCCTATAATCTAAAGAGTCTTGCAGAACTCAACATCTCTTTATCTTTAATGAGTCCGGATACAGTTCTGTCGATGCCAACGTCCGGTATGATTCAATCGTCGTTTCATGTTTCCAAGAGTATCGACACAAGCATATTGTCCAAAACAATTGATCTTCCATCTTCAATGACTGCTGAAACCCATGCATCTGGTCGTTCTTCAAATACATTCACGATGGACATGGCTCCCTGGAATATGTTCGCAGAACATGGTAGAAATATACTGCAGAACTTAACTATTCACGATTGTTTACAGGAGAGCAGCTGCGTTGTTAACGAGAACTTGGAGAAACCTACATGTTATTGTGATAGAGCATGTTCTATATACGCCGACTGCTGTATCGATGCTACAGTGAAACTCAACAGACCGAATTCTAGCACCTCACAGAAAAATGATATTCTCGACATTCTGGAAAGATCCCGGCAATATACATCATGTGTAACAAGGAAACAGCGACAATATGGCGGATACATGATGATCACGCGTTGTCCTGATAACTTCTCTGTGAATGATATAGTTTTAAAATGCAACAAACCTCAAGCGGATGACACAGAATCATTTATTCCTGTGGTGACTGAGGACGGGTTAACGTATAGAAATAGGTACTGTTCACTTTGTCATAACAACACATTTAGTGCTTACTGGCATGTGAGGGTAATTGGATGTGGTTTGCAAGAAATGATGATTTCAAGTTTCGTCACATTGACAAGAGAAATACTGCTTCGAGATACTTTGACAACATCATGTGAAATTATTTACGTACCGCCAGATCCACGTCTGCAAAGGTTTTGTTTTGGATGGGATCAGGCACAATGTCAAGAAAATAGCCATGTTAATCATTTCTTGAATGAGATGTGTGTTTCTTACCAGGCTCCTACAATATATCTAGGCATCAACATTTACCGAAATCCGTTTTGTCTCATTTGCAGTACTAACGAAGTTTGGTATTTGAGGCAAACATGTGTGATTAGTGATATGAATCAGTATGACGGCCAACCACTCACAGTTTTATTTAAATTTCAAGCTTATGATCCAAGTATTCAAGGTTCTTGTAAACACGATGAACATCACAGTACATTTCTGGTAAGTTTTTTGTGTGTGTAGATTGTCTAGTTTTATTTCTTCTACATACATGTATATAATCTACATGTTGCTTTCTCAGACACTGCCTAATCAATATTAAGTTCTACTAAAGTCTAAATCAACTTATAGACAAAAACAAAAATCATTGTATTATACAGAAAGGAAAGTCAGTGTTTAAAAAAATATATTGATTGTAATGTTTTTTCCCCGTTGTTTTGTATGCGTTATTCAAATGAAAACAAACGTTAGGCGTTTTGTTGTGAACCTTGCCTTGCGGTTTCATTTTGTTGATGATTTAAAAACATATTTCTTTCTGGCATTTTGTTTATGTTTTAACCTTGCTTGGTGCTCCAGTTTGATGATTTTTATTTAACGTTTATGGTTGTTGTTATATTAAAATGCTAGTTCGTACACGTTAAAGCTACTGCCGAAAATTGAGTGCTTAGACGAACATCTTGGATTATGTTGTCAATTATTTCGAGTTATACGCAAGCTCCTTCCCTTAAATCTGTAGCTATATATTGTGGCGAAAAACATGTATTTGATAAAGTAGTAAACACGAAAAAACAAAATAAAATTTAAAAGACAAGTCCATGGGCAAACAAAAATCCGGAAATGTGTGACTTACACAATTTTGTATTATTATTGGGTATTGTGTTTGTCCATCATAACCATTGTGAATTTTTTCCTTCGGCTCTGTAACTTTGATTTACTGAAGTCATGTCTATTCAAAAATTAATTCAGCAGCTTCGAGCAAGATCTGGGTTCGGGACGGGGTAATTCACACAGAGTTTGGCTCCTTCCTCTTATACATATCATATTAATCGGAGGCATGATTCAGGTTTAATTGTTGTATTACACATGACAAAGAACAACAAACATTGTTCAATTAAAACAGGAAACATCCCGAACTATTAAAAAACTAGGATCGAAATAAAATGTCCGCGAGGTAGTGAGTTTTACCTGCTACACCCCAATGATGCTTCCATGTCAATTCGAAATATGACAATCCTCTTTTCCTTCATTTGCGCACCCTGCTGACACATCTGGTTGGTCTTGAGCTATGTTTGATGGACCAACTTAAAAGTAGATCTGGCCCCGTGACTATAAACAATATCAAGCTTGGGATGAGCACGATTGAATGCTCAAATTCATGATCCATGCTCAACTAAATTGTCGTGTCGAAAAATAATATTGTATACGAGTTACGAAGTCTTAATTTTTTTATAGTTACGAGGTCTGACTTTTTTTTTATAGTTACGAAGTCTAAGTGTTTTTTATAGTTACGAGGTCTGACTTTTTTTTATAGTTACGAGGTGTGACTTTGTGATAGTTACGAGGACTGACTTTTTTTTATACAAACGCGGTCTGACTTTTTTTTAATAGTAACGAGGTCTGACTTTTTTTATAGTTACGAAGTCTAAGTGTTTTTTATAGTTACGAGGTCTGACTTTTTTTTTATAGTTACGAGGTTTGACTTTTTTTTATAGTTACGAAGTCTAAGTGTTTTTTATAGTTACGAGGTCTGACTTTTTTTTTATAGTTACGAGGTCTGACTTTTTTTTTTAGTTACGAAGTCTAAGTGTTTTTTTATAGTTACGAGGTCTGACTTTTTTTTATAAATACGAGGTGTGACTTTGTGATAGTTACGAGGACTGACTTTTTTTTATACAAACCAGGTCTGACTTTTTTTTAATAGTAACGAGGTCTGACTTTTTTTTATAGTTACGAAGTCTAAGTGTTTTTTATAGTTACGAGGTCTGACTTTTTTTTATAGTTACGAGGTCTGACTTTTTTTTTTATAGTTACGAAGTCTAAGTGTTTTTTAAAGTTACGAGGTCTGACTTTTTTTTTTATAGTTACGAGGTGTGACTTTGTGATAGTTACGAGGTCTGTCTTTTTATACGCCCATCGAAAAACGGAACGTATTATCTTATCACGTTTGCGGCAGGCAGGTGGTTGATCGGGCGGGCGCGCAGTGTCCGCTCAATAACTTGATTAATTTTTGACAGATCAACTTCAAACTTCAAAAAACTGTTAATGGATATAAAATCTCGGACGAGTGCGAAATTGACAATTTTTCGTTCGTAAAGTTGTGAGTTACGGCCCTTTGTTGCCAGCGGCGCGTAGAATCTTGAGGTTTTTTTTTGGACAGATCAACTTCAAACTGTACAAAATTGTTTTTGACTATAAAATCTCGGACGAGTTCGATTTTGACAATTTTTCGTTAGTAAATTTGAGAGTTATGGCCCTTTGTTGCCGGCGGGTTCGCGGTATCTTGAGTAATTTTTGCAAGATTAACTTCAAACTTCACAAAATTGTTTATGACTATAAAATTTTGGACAAGTTTGATATTAATATTTTTTCTTTCTTTCTTTCTTTGAGAGTTATGACCCTTGGTTGCCAGCGGGCGCGCAGTGTCCGCTTAATAACTTTAGGAATTTTTGACAGATCAACTTCAAACTTCACAAAAAAATTTATAGCTATAAAAACTTGGACGAGTTCGATATTGATAGTTGTCGTTTGTAAATTTGAGTGGTATGGACCTTTGTTGCTGAAATGTCGTCCACTCAATATCTTTAGTAATTTTTAACATATTTACACGAAACTTCATAAGCAGGTTCATTCCCTCAAAAGCTTGGTTGAGTTTGACGAACACTATTTTCTGATCGTAGTTTTGGGATTTACGGCCCTTTGTTTGTGGCAAGAGTCACCCACCTGCATTATCCGCTCAATATCTAGGATAATATTTGACAGATCAACTTTAAACTTGCCAAAAATGTTAAAGGCAATAAAGTCTCGGACGAGTTTGTTTCTTGGTAAATTTTTCGTTCGTAAATTTGAGAGTTATAGCCCTTTGAAGCTGAAATGGTGACTGCTCAATATCTTTTGTATTTGTTAACGTATTTGCACGAAACTTCATAAGCAGGCTTCTTACCTTAAAAGCTGTGATGAGTTCAATGACCACTATTTTCTGATCGTAATTGTGGGAGTTATGGACCTTTGTTTCCGTCAAGAGTCACCTACCCACAGTGTCCGCTCATTATTATGAGTAATTTTTGACTGATCAACTTTAATCTTCACATCACCTATTGTCAACCTCGTCTCAAGAATTGCTGCCGGGTGTATTGTACTCCACTTCGCGGTGCCCTTGTTTTAATAGTTACGAGATCTGACAATTTTTTAACAGGTCTCGCTTTTACAAATGATTTGCTTGCTCTTTAAGAAATATAGACAGTTATTACTTCTAAAAAAAATCACGATACTCATAAACACCTTGGTGCAACATAAACTGATACTGGTTCGTGGACTACCATATCATAATATCTTTTGAATAGTGTATTCAAGACGTTTAAGTTTGCTTAATTATAATGGAATAAAACAGATATTCAACTATGGGAGTAAGTTTAACTTGATGGATTGAGTATTATCACCAGTATCAGTAAGGGTCGTTCTCACTTCAAACTATATAAAGAAACTGAACTTGGCACCCTTCTGCAACTACTACGTCAACAGAATAAATATATTATTATATGTATATATATATATATATATATATCCGAACACATGTTATACTGATTTTTTTCCCTCGATGGGCTATTGCTGTGTGCGAGGCACGCCGTCATTCATTCCCGATTCATAACGTTCTGCCAGTCATATTTGAAAGTTCTTTGTCTGTCTGTCTGTCTGGCTGGCTGACTGGCTGCCTGCCTGCCTGCCTGCCAGTCTGTCGGTCTGTCGATAATATTTAATTCTATATATTTATTATAACGTCACCTTTGCTGATGAAAACTGGGTTGTTCGAAACACGTGTCCAGAGGAATATATTTAAAAAAAATTGTCTTTACTACGTGCACATTTTATATTTTGACAAGACAATTTTGTTTTATTATTGAGTATGGTTTTTGTACATCATAACCATCCGGATTTTGTTGTCACCGTTTCCCTCTTTAGCTCTGTAGATTTGATTTGTTGAAGTCTTGTCTATTCAAAAATTAATTCTTCTCTTGCGTCCATAAATGACAGCAGTTTCGAGCAAGATCTGGGGTTCGGGACAGGTTGTCTCGCACAGAGTTTTGGCTCCTTCCTCCTATAAATATCATATTTATCAGAGGCATGATACAGAATGCATTTTTGTATATAAAATTATTTATAAGTATACGCCCACCTATCCGTAGGACACACACAGGAAAAAAATAACCAAATATATAATTATTAAATAAAAAAGAAATATCTTTGAAAAAAGGATTGTCGTCAGAGTTTTCCGTGGAGGGTTATTTTAACTAAAAATTTGAAGCTTTCATATTAATATTTTTCTGAATTGTAGATTTTTAGTTAAATGTTATAATTATGCTAGCCTTAATATAAGAAGTAGAATTGTCTAATTTTGCTATAAGTTTTAAAGTTTTGTATATTGTCCCTATTTTAGCCTCATAATTGTGCCTCTAAATTGAGCCCTGTCATATGAAGAAATCTGAAAACCCTTCCCTCATGTATAGCAAGTTTGGTTGGAATTGGTTCAAAAAAATTGGTAGATAAGTCAAAGGTTAAAATAGGTGGTACATGCCTACTGCGGTAGTATTGAACTTTTACCCAAAAATATGCAATCTATTTATATAGGGCGCAGTTTGATTATTTATTTCCTTTTATTGATATCAATAAATGAATTGTTTATATCATAAAATCAAATTATTGATATAATTATATATATATAATTTATTATGAATTATTGATATCAATAAGTTGAATTTTTGATACCTATATTTCATTAATTGATATCAATAAATGAATGAATGATATAAATACAAAAGGCAGTGAATAGTAATACGGCCTCCCATACTCCATGTCCCAAGGTTACTACATATAAAAACATTAAGCTTTAGGTCTTCTAGTCTATTAGGAGACATTTGTTGAAATTTGCGAAATACGTTCAAAAGTGCGATAAACGCAATCACGGTACACCGAGAGCCTGCCATTCCTAACAACATTTGTCCTCGATGAAAGCTATTGTTGTTCGACATTGGCAGAAGAGAGTTCAATTGGTCGATCAGTGGTGTTGAGTAAACATATTTTATCGCAAAAAGAAGCAAAAGGATCGGGCACAAGCCCATATAACTTATAAAGCCTTCTCGAAGCATTTATGCAAAATATATTTTACATAACATACGCAGATACATTTTTTTTATATAAATATATACATATATATGTATGAGTAACAACAATTAATATAAAACAAGACGTATTAATATAGATCAGTTGATATTGATTTTGTCGACGGACGCTCTTCACTGCGCATGCCTGTTTACATGGTTTGTCAATGAAATTATAAAGCATTTATAGTATGAGTTCAGTACTTGAAAACTAAGAATAAAGTTTTAACTTAAAACTGAATCTAAAACTGAAATTAAAAGCGATCTGTTTCTTTTATATAAGCGCAAACATGATGAAATACATCAGTATTGAGATCATAGCTCAGGTAGGAATCAACTCAGAGCAGAAAATTTATGTTAAAAGATTTTCTTAAAGTTTGTTTCTGTGTACAAAATACCTTGGGCATGAATAAAAGAAATGGCAAGCATTTTCTAGGTGGTGTTAATAAGGCTATACCAACTATGAAGCAATACCAAATACATAATATAGCAGTACACATAATATAGGTATGGCATATTATACACATTGATTTATGCGTTTTACATGTAAATTCGTCGTATAGAAAATTTATTAATAACTGCTGCTAAAATTCGCTTTTTGAAGAAATAAAAAATTCGTCGGCAATTCAAGTGAATAAGAATGTTGTTAATAAGATCGTTTAACATTATTTATATAAACGATATAGGTTCCATAATTTATTCCCGAATTAAAAACCCTTTGGTGCCCCAGTGTTGACCGTAAAAACGTCCTAATGCCTTTGAACTGCCCATGTGAACTTTACATTGTGAGGTACACAGGAAGGTTATTGACTGCAAACCATGCCCCTACCAAAATAGGTTTTGGACTTTGAGTTTATTCATTTATCAAAGTTACCCTCTTTTGTCAAAATTAAACACCAAAACCACGGATGATACCTACATGTATCAGTGTTTACAATTTTTTACACACTACACCTAAACGGATTTCCAGTTGCTTTGCGTATCTGGGGAGATTACTAGTCTATTTTTCAACATGCGCACCACAGTTTACCTTCAATAGGGTGTGAGACCGCTGAACTATAGTTCTCCCAATATGACATATTCATTTCTCAATTCAATATTTTAAGCGACTCAAATTACTCGTACAAAACCGTTCGATATGTGATGTAACAATCATAATGCACTATGCCCGACGACTTGTAATTCCCAACAATTTCATGCACTATTGCCGCTTTCTCGCGGAGTAATAGGATGACAGAACGCGGGAAAAGCTTATCTGAGGGGAAACAAATTTATTTTGTCGTTTCGGAACATGCGTTTATTTATCTTTTTGTGACAGTTCCGCCATACAGTGGTGTTGATAGCACTTCGAAAATTTTACAAGGACAATCTAATATCAATCATTACATTTTATAACTATATCAAATTATAACAGTTGGTTTCCTAATTCTAATGCGACTGAATCTTCGTATAGAAATGTTCTACACTGTGTGTAGCTGATTAAGTTTGTTTGGCCTTTTGGAGCTTTTCCCCCAATCAAAATGACCGTTTCTACTGGCATTCAGTATGTTTCTAAGGTAAACACAGATACACAGGAATTAGGTCAAAATATAAATCATACCGTCTCTGACGGAAAAAAGATGGGCGTCAGAGTTTTCTGTGGAGCTGTACATGTCAAAATAAGATTTTTCTGAATTTTGCCTAAACTGTAGATTTTTAAGGTAATAAATATGCTAGCCTTAATATAAGACGTAATTTTCTAGTTCATTAAAAATTTTGCAATATGGCTTCCTAACATCTGATTTTTTTTAAGTTGACATATTTCTCAAGTATTCGTGAACTTTAACCCCAAAATGCTTAACCTATTTTTTTTTTAACTCAGGGTCATGCCTTGAACAAACTTTATTTTCCGTGCACTGAGGTTGATGCATATATATATGCAAGCATTTAATTCTAGTTATTGATTTTTTTTTTTTAATTTTTCCTATTTTTGCCTCTTTTTCTTCTTCTTCTTCTTCTTCTTCTTCTTCTTCTTCTTCTTCTTCTTCTTCTTCCATTTACTGCGGCAGATCTCATAGATATACCCGCAATTGTAGGTGTCCTTGGAGGTAGCATTAATGTTTTTGGTTGTTTCATGATAAGATAAAACTAAATAAATGCATGATAAGAGTTAATATAGAGGTTTTTTAGGATGATAGGCAGACAGAGCTTATTTGAAATGGTTCAAGACAGGTGACTGGGCTATATCTTCGGGCAGAGAATTCCATATATTGATAGCTCTGGTAAAAATGAATTTCGATATTTGTCCGAATTAGTAGAAATTTGTTGGAGTTTATGGGCTCCCCTAGTTCTACGGTCTGACACATTAACATGATCATTAGGGGAGATGGCTACTTTGTCATTTAAGATTTTGTACATCATTGTAACCCTTGCTTTTGCTCGTCTCTATGCAAGTGGTTCCAAGTTTAGTAATTGTACCATACTGTGACACTTCGAGGTCCTGTGGTTGTTAAAGACAGATCGAGCGGCCCTACGTTGGACGGTTTCCAACAGTACAATGTTTTCTGTGGTGTATGGGTGCCAACATGTAGCATCTTCGCAAGCCAAGTTTCGCTACACTACGTTTCACGATATGATAAGCGGACTGAAAGGAAGTGATTCGTATACGTTGGCTAGCGAAGATGAACATGTAGAGGCATACTCGATCATCGGTCTCACTAGAGTGGTATACGACTGTGATTTGACTTTTCTGGAGCATTATGACATATTGCATCTCAGGAAGCCCAGTGTTTTGTTAGCCTTACTTACAGTGGAGTGGATGTGTTTACCCCAACTGAAGTCATCCGTTAGGGTAACCCCCAAGTACTTACTAGCTGGTAGGTTATCCAGCAGCGTGTTATGAAGCTGGTAACCGAACTTAACTGGGACTTTATTATTGGTTACATTGATAATGCATTATCTGCTGGCATTGAAGTTCATTTGCCAGTCAGTCTCCCATTGTTCTAGCCTAGCAAGGTCTGCCTGGAGTTGTTTGCAGTCGTCCTCTTACATTATCTCCTTATAGAGTAGACAATCGTCTGCAAACAGTTTGACCTTGCAGGAGACTGACTGTACCAAGTCGTTTATGTAAACAAGGAATAACAGTGGCCCAATGAACGTCCCCTTGGGTACCCCAGAAAGGACAGGGGCCTTGTCAGATTTAGTCCCATTTAATAAATCAAGTTGGTCTCTGATGTTTAGGAATGATCTAATCCAGGAATTTGTACTATTTCGAAGGTTATGGCGTTCGCTTCGTGCTGGTAGACTGGAGCTAAAATCCTCGGTCATGGGATCGAATCCCGGTCGCGTCAAAACCTAAGACGTTAAAATTAGACACTCTTCTCGCTTATTGCTATGCTTACGGCATAACTGGGTAGAAGGACTGGTTGGCTCGGTGTGACCGAATGAAGTATCATTTTAATGTGTCTGCGGCGTAATATTTCGGTAAGACAGCTATATATGCGCACTGTCACAAGCAGACACCGTCTCAATATGACCTATAAATGAGTTAAAGGGACGCTTAACCCCTACAAAAAACCAAACAATCTGAGAATATCCCCCATAAATTATTAAAGCAAAATAAGAACTCCCCTGGATCAAGGGTTGCCTATTAAAGCAAAATAAAAACTCCCCCTTGATCAAGGGTTGCCTATTGAAGAAAATAAAAACTCCCCCTGGATCAAGGGTTGCCTATTAAAGCAAAATAAGAACTCCCCCTTGATCAAGGGTCGCCTATTGAAGAAAATAAAAACTTCCCCTGGATCAAGGGTTGCCTATTGAAGAAAATAAAAACTCCCCCTGGATCAAGGGTTGCCT
>JAUMGZ010238731.1:0-10729 GCA_032359645.1 Pododesmus macrochisma | reverse complement strand
TGACTATTGTGTAATTCTGTTGACAGATAGTTGGTGACTATTGTGTAATTCTGTTGACAGATAGTTGATGACTATTGTGTAATTCTGTTGACAGATAGTTGATGACTATTGTGTAATTCTGTTGACAGACAGTTGGTGACTATTGTGTAACTATGTTGACAGAAAGTTGATGACTATTGTGTAATTCTGTTGACAGATAGTTGATGACTATTGTGTAATTCTGTTGACAGATAGTTATTGACTATTGTGTAATTCTGTTGACAGACAGTTGATGACTATTGTGTAATTCTGTTGACAGATAGTTGGTGACTATTGTGTAATTCTGTTGACAGATAGTTGGTGACTATTGTGTAATTCTGTTGACAGATAGTTGATGACTATTGTGTAATTCTGTTGACAGATAGTTGGTGACTATTGTGTAATTCTGTTGACAGACAGTTGATGACTATTGTGTAATTCTGTTGACAGATAGTTGATGACTATTGTTTGATTATGTTGACAGATAGTTGATGACTATTGTGTAATTCTGTTTACAGATATTTGATGACTATTGTGTAATTCTGTTGACAGATAGTTGATGACTATTGTTTGATTATGTTGACAGATAGTGCATCTGGAAAGGAAAAGTATCCCGAGAGGAGAAGGAGAAGAAGAAGAAATAATCGTATGCGTGGTAACGGCAGTGCAGCATCTGGTACCGAAACAGACGGTAGTGTTTCCAATTTTAGAAGTGGCGGAGGTGGGCGACCACCTTCTATTGTTAAGGACAATAGGTCTGAAAACACACCACAGAATGGTAACCGATCTGTGAAAAACGAGTCCAATATGTCTAGCACTGTCAAACAAGAATCCATGTCAACACAGTCCCACGCCTCTGGACAAGGCAAGCAATCACTGTATGTCCAATCGAGCGGTAAAAACAGCCAACAGAGTGATAACTCCAGCAGGCCCCCCTCCTCTAAAGGTCCTGCACCTAAAGAACAGCGGGAAAATCGTAGGGTTGGAGGAAGTACAAGGTACCCTCCATCAGCGCGTAATGGCAATCACCTTAGTGGGAGTGAAAATGAATCAAAAGGCGGGGCAAGTAGCATCAACAGTAGCAGCAGTAAAGCAAAAGAACAAATGGTGAATGGAGAGTAATTGTAAATGGCAGCCTGTAAGGTTGCTGCTGTTTAACACTCAATTAGTGGTGTTGTGTAATGGTATCAAAACTGCTGTTCTCTGCTTGTACTCCCAAGTAGCGCCCTCCCTACTTAATCATCGCCATAATACGGACGTGTTAGTGCTATCTTGGACTTTGATTGGACTAACTCCTGGATTGAATAAACAAACCTATCACCATGTCTTTGACATCACCAGTGCAACTTGGCATGCACAGAAATAAGTGCATTGGTCATTTTGTACGGAAGAGACGATTTTGAATTTGCTTGCAAAACTGCAAAAATGGCATTTATCTTATTAGTACAAAGATAAATAGCAAGACACAAATAATATATTTTTGGTATTTGATGAGTTGAAATGTTCAAAGCCATACTGATTTCAACATGAACAGAATGCAGGCAATTGTATTTATTAATATGATCTCTAGCTGTTTGAAGGTGCAATAATTCTGCTTTCTCAAACATGTGTAAGAATTGATTTTCACCAAATGATCCATTCACAACTGTTTTACCAGTATTATGGCAATTTTGAGGTCTGTTATGTGCCTGATGAAATCAAGAACTTAATACTGTTACATGAAACTAGGTTAGAATTTAAGATGTATTAACTTAATTGAATTTTTAGGATAGATTCACATATCATTCATGTATCACTAGAATATTAACGATTTTATATGATTTTGTTGTGTCCTTTCTTGAATATATTTTGAAAATATATAATTTGTTTTTATACATAATATAAATCTTAATTGTGAGTGATTTCAACAATATGTATAAATCTTACTGCTTTTACCATTATATGTTTATGCAAATGGATTTTACAACAACATAAAAAAAAATAGTTACTTGGTTTATGTTGAAAAACTTTTTCAATTTCACATTTCTTTTTCTCTGATTTTCATTGGAAAATTGAATTTTTCAATGAGAGAAATATTATTAACTCAATCAGATACTACTTATAACCGACCAGTTATCGCCAGTTTTTGCAAGTTTTTCACCTTTTATTTTATTAATAGTGGGGTCTAAGTTTTAATTTTCACATTGAAAGCTCACAGAGGATATCCCGATTGTTTTGTTCTGACTCCAAATGCATAAAATACAACCCCTTTTGAGGTCGGTGAAACGGTTACCTAATTTGACGGACTGGGACCAATTATGGCCACTTTCTTTCCCCCTCTATTTTTGTTTGAAAACATTGCATGATAGCAATTATTTTATGCAGTTTTAGATAAAATAATGCATTTGACCGTGTGATATAAACAGAAACAGTCATTTGCAATGTGAGGTTGGAAACACTAGGTCATAACACAGATGAGTTTGTTGTTTTGTGAGAATGTTTTAATAATTACAGTTTTATTGATTAATTGGACTAAAATTGGATTAATCAAGGTAGTCAACCGGATTTTCACTGTGAATATAAAAGAGCTTGTAATATGTTTAATGTGACAGGTTGAGGTTTCAATTGATTGTCTGAATAATGAGGTAAGACTATAACCATACCATGTGAAAATTCTTTTTTTACTAATCGCAGTCACGTGATCCCCCAGGTGATCAGCTGACATCATCGGTCTTTTCTGTCAGTTTTTACCCAAATTCTCTGTAACCTCCAACTTATTAGCAACAAAAACTTATAGAGGGTGTAAATATCGATGATTTGACTGCTGTTCAAATTTCATAAAATTCTATTTGTGCGCTCGTTCGCTAAGTACGTTTTGGTGATAATTGTCACCTGCCCTGGCGATAACTGGTCACAAACCAGTAGAGTAGTAAAATCTGGAGAAAATCCAAAAAGTATTCTGGTTCTTTACTGTCCTAATTGTGCACAATAATAATACAATGTTACTAATCAGAGGTAATAGCCATAGGTGAACAGACAGTTAAGAACTCTTATAAAGTAAACATTGTGTAGACTTGAACCAGCATCTGGGAAACATCCTACACTTAATATAGTAAGCATTGCGTAGACCTACAACAGCATCTGGGAAACATGCTACACTTAATATAGTAAGCATTGCGTAGACCTACAACAGCATCTGGGAAACATGCTACACTTATGAGATGAGAAACGCAAAAGAACTTTGAGGTTAGGTAAGGCATGTTAAAGATGAAATGATGACATTTAAAGACATGCCATGTTCTTGCGATAAGAGGATTTTGATACCTACCTGTTTAAAGATGTTGAAACTCCTCTAAAAGATGGTCTTTACTAAAACGGGGTCAAAGTGTGATTTACTTGATGCTTTAAAACCTGTATAAGGCGTGTGTGTGATCAAGAAGAAATGTAAAATTTTGAGATTTGTTTAAAAACAAAATGTAACTTGTTTGATAGTGGAATTACATGTACATTGAAAATACCTCACTTGTTAGAAATGTGGTGTTACAGGTCTACCATGACATTTTGTGATAAATTGAGAGAGAAATCTAGTTTGACTGCTACTCTGGCTTTCATATGTTAGATTTGGGGTTGGCTTGGATTGAACATCTGAAAATGAAATTTGTTTGCTCCATTCTTTTGACTTTAATAAAATAGCATAGCGAGGACTGATTAGCTCAATTTCTCAATTATTTGCCGGTATAGGGAAGGTGTTTCATTGCATAGACTCCTAAAGTTGACATCAAAGAAACTGTGCTTTGATATGATCAAGACTGTCACGGAAACTGTGACTGGAAACCGTTTTCACAATTCCATTATAGTTTGATGAGGACTATGTATAAGTAAACAAAAGACCATATATGATGCCTTTATTTGGGTAAATTCTTTAATTATTTAAGATTAATCATAAGTTGTTGCTTTATGTGTGAAATTACAGTGCTACCTGTTCCATATATTTAACTCGAATGATTGTGATGTAATTTATACGCATATATCTAATGCAGCTTAAAACATTTTTACACCAAGAAACAAACAATTTGTTTAAGTTGCTAGTTACTTTATGAGATTGAAATACGTTCAACAGTGATATACTGTTATTAGTGTTAATAAACCAAAGTAGAACATCAATCATTTATTGGGTCCATTATATTTGATGTAAGAAAATTTCTCAATTACAAAAATAATTTTTTGTGGTGGAGGGGGATGGGGTTTGAGAGCAAGTTTTGGTATAGTTGAATGAAATTTGATATGCATTAACAATTGCATCATATAAAAGGTCTTTTTCATTTTGCTTTAATGTAACTGCCATTCAGAATTATGTTCTTTGTTGCTATTTTCTGTGTAGGTACATGTATTTAAAGGTTCTGTGTAGGTACATGTATTTAAAGGTTCTATGTACAGTGAGAATGTGTAAAGTTGGCTCGCCTTTTCAATCAATGACAAATATGTCTTAATTATTTTATGCTCGACAGTCTTTTTGAAAATTGCTTAGATTAGTATTTCTTTCCAAATAAATCAAAATGCTCATACTTATGTCTGTATCGAAACTCTTCACAAAGATCCATCAAATTCTACTTACAATCCTGCTATTCAACTAGCCCATGGACATTTAATTTTGTAACAGCATTGTATGTTATCCAGGAAATAACATCAACACAAAAAAGACTACTAGTTCAGTAAGACTTCGACATCAAATGATATGGCTCTAGAATTTTTTTTATAGATAAATTAAAGAAATGATTTGACTAAAATAAATTTATTTGTCTTTGTTTCATTGTTGTGAGCCTCTTCAACTAAATTACTGGTAGTCAGTACACGTCAATCAGTTATTGTGAAATACAAATGACATAATTGTTGCAGTGAAGAGTTGTTGCTGTTGTTTGTTAGGACTGTTCTGTTGTTTGATGTATAGTGCCTCTCTCTATTCTGACATTTTGTTTGTCTTCCACTTATCTGGGATTTGTGTTGCAATTAATATTTTTTCCCAAAAATGTTTATTAATTTTGTTTATTTGTTGTATTTGTTAGTGGCTAAAAGAATATTGTGTAAGAAGTCACGTTTTTAGTAATTGAATTTCAGTACTTCATGTTATACATGTAGGCATATTATAAATGCCTGTATAGGCATCATATTTTTCTCCAAAACTCAAAAAAAATATATTCTTAACATATTTTGTGCTTCAAAGATAACGTATCTAGAGGGTGTTTTTTTAGTCCATCTGGACCGAAGGTCCAAGGTATATTTTTAAATGCCAAATATTTACTTATAGGCCTATTTAATCCAGATGGACGTTAAAATCTGAATTACATTGTGCATAGTTTGTGAGTATCTATTGTTTTCTGCTTCATATTATTACAACTAGGATATTCTTATATTGTTAAAGTTAATAGTGTGATTATAAGTTATCCTTGTCATTGATTAGTTGTGTGTAATTATATTACTTTGTTTAAGAATAGCACTATGTGAACCTTGAGGTGTCCTTAGGATTTAAGCCATTATACATATTATCACTGAAGTTTGTCTAACATGGTTTGTATTGTGTGAATACCATATTAGGGGGCATAATCCATTATTAAACCACATTGTTTTGGCTTTAAAACATAAGCCGCAAATCTGTCTCTATTTGCTGGAATAACAAACTTAATCTTTGTGTGGTTATTTGTAATTAAGGCTACTTCTCATGTTATGAAAGATATGTCTAAACTCGATTGGTGTAGATGTACATAAAACTATATTTAAAAATTAATATGTGGACACTTGATTTGCTTTAAATTTACAATGTGATTTTTGAGAAAGAGCATTTGTGTTTACAATGGAACCTTGATTTACCTAGATGACAACACTGATATTTCAATATTTTATGGTTTATAGTATCAATATTACAGACAGCTAATACTGTATTAATTGGTATAAAACCACTGGGTGTTAGCACTAATACTGTATTACCCTATATGCAGTGTTAAACCACTGGGTGTTAGCACTTATACTAGTAGTTAGTAGTAAAATATTTTATTTAAGTGTTACACATACTGTATTGTGCTGTATCAGTATAAAACCATCGAGTGTTAGCAGTTACCAGACATGTGTCAGGGTAGGAAAATGCTGTATTGTGCTGTATACATTACAGAGCCAGTGGGTGTTAGCACTCGGATCTCACCAGACATATACCAGGGTAGGAAATACTAGCCATCAGCTGTTTCACTCAATACTGTGGAATGCAGGGATGTAACAACTTTCCTAAACTGCATTGTTATGTGCTATGACCTACAGGTTTATCAAAGAAAAGTTCATTATGTGAAGAAAACATTAAAACTTTAAATATCAAGGTACTGTTTGTGGCAGATCTAAATATCAAGGTACTGTTTGTGGCAGATCTAAATATCAAGGTACTGTTTGTGGCAGATTTAAATATCAAGTTACTGCTTGTGGCAGAAAATGTATTGAGTAAAACCAAATCGCAGTTGATGTAAATAGATTCAATTAATAATGTATTAGCACACCATATGAATTGCGGAAATGGATGTTTTGTGATTTTTCATTTTGAATTTCTTTTGAATATGTTTTATAACTTATAATGTTTCATTATTGTAATTGCGCTGTTCAACTGCTTTTCATCATATGGTTTTTGTCCTTGATTGATATTGAACTTACACTAATGTACTTAACCAGTGAACTCGTCATTCGTATTGGACCAATACTGATCATGCTGTCTCCACGTGTGACCGAAGCATATAGCTACCAGTAAGACATATCCAGCTAAGAATGGAAAGCAGGAAGCCCTGGTTAGGACTTAGTATTTTATTATAATGAACAATGTAAATTGCAATCACAATGTCCATGACAATGCTAGCGGTTTAGTAAATCTGACAACTATTTGATGCTTAAGCATTTTGTAATAAACGAAATCTCGAAATAACATCTGCAATATGTTGATAACGAAGCTTAGTGTGGACAGATAGAGGTCATGTAAGGACTCTTATTGCATCAGTATTTTGCAATGAACGAAATCTCGAAATAACATCAGCAAGATGCTGACCCCACATGGGATTATCCATGGTTATGTTGACCATCAGTATTTTATCGCGACGTATGCTGCAACATACAACCCCCGAATGATGACATAAAGAGTTGCATGGACAGTGAGTAAATGTAAAAGTTGCATGGACAGTGAGTCAATGTAACAACTCTTTATTCATCTGTATATTTTAACGATGGAACTCTAAATTATAACCACAAGATGGTGACTTTAAGAAACATTGTGGGACGACACAGACAGTTTCACAAACCTAAAGTGTACTGGTGACATCAAGCAAACGTTTTGATGACAAAGACAGTTTCACAAACAAAAAGTGTACTGGTGACATCAAGCAAACATTGTTGTGATGATACAGACAGTTTCATAAACCTAAAGTGTACTGGTGACATCAAGCAAACGTTGTTGTGACGACACAGACAGTTTCATAAACCTAAAGTGTACTGGTGACATCAAGCAAACGTTGTGACGACAAAGACAGTTTCACAAACAAAAAGTGTACTGGTGACATCAAGAAACATTGTTGTGATGACACAGACAGTTTCACAAACCTAAAGTGTACTGGTGACATCAAGCAAACGTTGTGACGACAAAGACAGTTTCACAAACCTTAAGTGTACTGGTCTGTACACCATAGAAAGAAAACCACCAACCTGTATACTACATTCCAGGGGACAGGTTTTCTTGTCTAGATTTTTGCTATCACAAGGAAAATCTGTTTAGAGATAAAAATGAGGACGGAAGGTGTGGCATGTTGCCTTTTGTGCCATTAAACAATTGATACTTGTGTGTGTGATGTGTCACTTGATGTTTGTAACAAGTTACTGAAGTACAGTGTATACCATACTTGTGTGTGTGATGCGTCACTTGATGTTTGTAACAAGTTACTGAAGTACATTGTATACCATACTTACTGAAGTACATTGTATACCATACTTGTTTGTGTGATGCGATGTTGATGTTTGTAACAAGTTACTGAAGTACATTGTATACCATACTTGTTTCTCAAGCAAAGATTGAGGCTTGTGTAAACCTTGTGCATATCAATAGATGTTTTATCAAGAAGGCTCTCAGGATTCTGTCCCAACAAAGTCTTAAGAAGGCAATTCATGTGTCGATTGAAAGATGCGTAAGAAGCATACAAATGGATTCCAATGTTCAAAAATAAAAGTTTTACCTCAATGACAAAATTAAAAGAATTATAGTAGATCTACATAGTACAAAACACGATTCTCAACTTCAATTACAAGCATCAATGTGACACAGATGCACATAGTTCATTGTAAGGTTGTGTAAGATCATTAATGTTATGACTAGCTGTAGTGCTGTGTTATTATTAACCACCTAGTGACTCGCCACCTAACCCTGGTTGTTAACTACTACTACCAAGTATTAGTGTGTTGTATATAATCTAAATATGGCTTGTATCCAGTCCGAAAAGGGGAGGTCACCCTGGCTGGGGAGAGCGTGTATGCATGTGTGTGTGTCTTAGAATAACTGCCCTACCATGTAAAGGGGAGAATCAGGCTTGGCTTGGTTCACCATCTAAGTAGTGAAGTTACAGAATCATTATTTATTTTCACAATCAATGAATTAGTAAGAAATATTTATGTTTAGTCCATGCAACAGATTGCTGATCTGTTTTTAATAAAAAAAATATTGCCAAAACTGTGTGGTCTTGGTTATTTATTATTTAATGCATGTAAAGGTTGAGAAGTTTAGCTAGTACTAAAGCTGATTTTCTTGTTTGGCTTTCCCAAGTCAGACCGGTTCAAGTCCCAGAGATGATATTTCCCCTCCCTCCCCCCCCCCCCAAGTCCAGGGATTTTTCAGTCTTCTAACACCATAATAATCCATGGTTAAGTTTGAGAAGAGTAGGCGGTAACACTCTTACATAGGTTTGTCATCATTCCTGTGCTATCTCAATTGCTTTTATTTCCCCTTCCTGTTTTTCTCCTTTGTCCTTTCAATAGATTATCACCAAAAGATTTGGGAAGCGACGTTAAACCAACAAAGCATTGTTAGATGTGGTTTTATTATACAGGGTCTGTTTATATTCCTTGAAATTGGAATTCCTTAATTGTTATTGCGGTTTTGGTAGAACATGTGGATATTAATGTGGGTTTAAGTGCAGGCTTGAAAAGTTACTTCAATTATTAGTTGTGGCTTGTAATGAAAACCTACCTTGAAATCAGTAAAATGTCTTGAAAAGTAGTTTCCATTCACAGCAGCTTGTTCAACAAAAGTCAGCAATTTAATTAAGAGAGTAAAGGATAATTTTTTAAAAAGGATAAAAAAATGTGAAGTAAAATAATTTGCCCCAAAATAGCTATCCGGTTTAGCAAAGTACAATAGATTGTTTCTGTGCAAGTCTATAATTAAACAAGAGGCCCATTAGGCCTTAACATCAATCTGAATGAAATAGGCCTTATAAGTAAATTTTTGGCATTTGAATACTTCCACTTTTAACCCCTTAGTGATACCCCCTGGGGGCCCAGTCCCTTCATTTCAACAAATCTAAATCCCCTTCCCCAGGGATGCCTTCTACCAAGTACGGATGAAATTGATCCAGTAGTTAACAAGAAGTCAAAAATGAGAATAGTTAGCATATTTGCTATAGTGTTGAATTTTGACCCCGACACTTGTAACCTATTTTTGACCCCAGAATCATGCCTTGAACAAACTTGGTTCTCCATGTTCAAAGCATTAAGCTCTATGCCATCTAGATTTTAAGAAGATTTTTGAAGTTTTGCCAAATTTTCCCCATTTAAATAATTCTGAACCCACCATATTGGGGATATTATTGATTAGAAGGTAAGTGTGAGAACATTTGAAGATCGCCAAGGTCAGTTTTAACAACTAAATGTAAGTTAAACAGAAAAGCTCAGGACTAGATCAAACAATGATGACAATCATCAAACTAAAGATGTGGTAAAACTGTTTAGTGGTGTACCAACTTTCACTTCACATCTGACAGGAGTGTAACTGCAGTAAGGACTTAAAGGTGAAAATAAATAAAACGTCAAGATGGAACTGCATACAATTGATCATGAAAGGAAAACAAGTGAATCACTGAAAGTGTTGGATGCTTTCGAAATATGCTTGACTTAGGAGTTATGCTTTGTCAATACAGGTAAATCTTTCAGTTAGAAATATATTTCTACCAATTAGAGGTTACGGTTACCTGTACGACAACGTTACTATGGCAATGGTTATTTTCAAAACACCAACCCTTGTGCTTGGGGTTAGCAAAAATATCCTACAAAAACAATTTCATGGCAGAAAAAAAACCTTTTCACCTAAAAGGGCAATAACTTTGCTTGTAACAGAGCAAGAGTTGTGGTTATTGCACACAACATGCCACCTAAATATCTTAAATATGTTTATCAAGTTTCATTAAGTAAATGTTTAAAAGTTATGCATCCAGACAAGCATAAGTGAAAGAATAAGTTTTTCTTTTAAAGGGGAGATAATTCTGGGTATAGTTGACCAAAAAGTTGTGGTTCTTGTGACCTGCAAACCGTCTAAGCCTGTGGCAAAAATACCGTAGAAATTACAACTAAGTTTGTGTCGTCATTTCATAACAAATCCACGTGTTATATGGTCTGCAAACCAATCAAAACGCATATCGTTGAAGTTTCAAAGACACAGAATGATTCTGTA
>JAUMGZ010238720.1:0-10730 GCA_032359645.1 Pododesmus macrochisma | reverse complement strand
AAAATAAGATTTTTGAAGTTTTGTCAATCCCCCCCCCCCCCCCTTCATTTGAACAAATCTGATTCCCCTTCCTCTAGGGATACTTCCTACCAAGTTTGGATAAAAATGGTCCAGTGGTTTAGGAGAAGTCGAAACTGTTAAAAGTTAATGACGACGTACGTGATTTGTATGAGAAAAGTCCACCTTGGACCTTCGGTACATCAGCCAATCATAAGACTTGGCGACCAAATAGGATGGATTTTGGCAACATCGCACACAAATTGAAAGCAACGTCTACAGGTTTTGAAAATCGAGCAATGGTCCCCTTCGAGTCAATTGATTTTGAGCTCGACTTCAGGTGAAGTATCTTCACCTCTTTTAATAGTTCGTTATTTTCAAATGCCCGTTTCACTTGGCATCTTTCTGGTGAAGCTACCGTCTGTTTGTCAACATTTTTTGTTCTGTTGTTCCCATTTTTTCTAGTTTTCGACAAGAAGTCAAAAATATCTCAATTAGAAGCCATGGCGGCCATATGGGATGGAGTTTAGAAATGTTGGAAACAAATTTTCAAGCTAGGATCATCTACATCTAGCCATCAAGTTCACTTGAATTTGGTCCAAATGGATTAAAAATCTGCATTCAAAAACATGTCCAGTGGTTTTGAAGTGAAGTCCAAAATGTAACAATAGCCCTATATTTTGGCTCCTAGTGGAGCTCTGCAGGATGACCCACTTCATTTGAACAAATCTGAATCCTTTCTCCTTCGTACCAAGTTCCATTGAAATTATCAAGCAGTATTTGAGAAGAAAATTTGAAAAACTTATGATGGACGTTGAGCTTGATTATTATTGGCAAAGCCCACCTTGAACTATCGGTCCATATGGACCAAGAGGTAAACGAAGGGCTGATTTTTGTGGGAAAAGTTCACCTTAGGCCCAGATGGTCAGAAGTATCCGTTATCAAGATTGCAAATAACTTAACAACACTTTAAAATAATGTTTTAAAATATTTATTCGGTAAGACATTTCAATAATTCCTACCACAATTTGCAACTTCACTGACCTCAATATGGGGACTACACAAAGAATTCAAAAGACAAAATCAAAGTCTGCCACGAGATCCACAAAACAATTTCTCAATGATGTTCCATTAAAACAACAAGCAAGCATAAATGAATATTGAACATGATGCCATATGTCTTTGACTGTGAAAATGTGAAAATACAAATAAAACATTTTTAATGAGATTAAAATATCTTTGTAAAAGATGGTCATGAATAACTGATAACTAATAATAAGATATATAAATAAAATATCAGACCCTGAAATTGTCTTCGGAACTATTACAGAATATTGAGTTGATCCAGCTTTTTGTCGAGATGAAACTTTGTACCTTTTGACTCATTATTCAATACAACTGGATAAACCTTTTTCGTCACTGCCCTTTTTACTACAAACGTTTTTTCTTTCTCAGCAAGGAGACATAACCCAATAAATGTCTCGAGACAGAGATCTTGACAGAAACAGCAGCATAAAATATCAAAACAAGATTCAACATGAATTCTACCTGTCAGTATACCACAAAACGATAACAAAAGTTCTATCACAATATTTTGTTGATTCCCATTGTACGTTTAAATAAAAACATAAAAATGTCACAATAATAAACAATTGCACTGAAGTATTCATTACATTGGAGGAGGTGGGGGAAACTTTGGTGGTGCTGGGGGTGGTGGAGGATTACCACTTGGAAGAGGTGGCTGTGTGCTCGACTTCATCCAGTTATTGTACATGTTATTGTAACCCATGTTCTGGGAGCTGCTATTTGTTTTGTTTTGACTTGCACCATATCCATTCATTTGTTGTTGAGATTGTCCATAACTTGATGCTCCATTTGACTGATTGTATGTCGAGCCATAACTTTTTGCTGCTCCATTTGACTGGCTAGAACCCGACTGCCATGATGATGACGAGGATGTTGTAGAAGATGAGAACCTACTACCACCACCAGATCTGAAACTACTACTACCACCACTGTCGCCATAACTTCCACGACTCGACCCTCTGCCACCACCAAAGCCTCCACGGCCACCTCTACTTGAACCTCTATCACGTCCAAATGAATCTCTACCACCAAACCTACTACCTCTATCATCACGACCTCCCCGCCTACTACGACCTGCAAGATATTAAAAGAACAATTGTGTCATGTAATATTACTTATTAATAGCATAAAATAGTTATCTATTCAAAATTGTGTTACTCACATTTGTCATAAAGTTATACCTGCCAGTGGTTTTGGAGAAGTGGGAAATGTGAAATTTAACATCAATGCTTCATTGAACTTTGACCCCAAAATGCATAACTTTGTTGACCAAAGACTTTCTTCTCAATGTTACTACATTCATATGCATCAAGCTACACACTTTCTAGGGGAGTAGAGTCACCTTATTTGAACAAATCAGAATCCCCTTCTCCAAAGAATGCACACTACCCAGTTTGGTTGAAATTGGCCAAGTATTGAATATCCTTGGATACCTTATGGTTTCATTTGAATAAATTTGGGTTGAGGTTTCAAAAATATGATGAACCAAAATGATATTCAGAAGACGCAAGTCCATGGATATGGGCAAATAAAAAAATGTGGACGCACACAGCAAAAAGAACAAAAATACAATTATTAACTTAAAAATAAGCAACATGAACTTCGTTTAAAGATTAAATACAAAGTTTTGTCCATTTTTCTTACACTTCTTTTATATTCTTACCTTTAAATGAGTATCTTGAATTCTCTGCCAACTGCTGAAGTTTGGGATTAACAACTTGGTTGGCTTCTCTTAGGACATTGACAAGGTCGTTTGCTTGTTTACCATTTTCTGGTGTGAAGAATGTGTAGGCTGTGCCTGTGTTTCCAGCTCTGGCAGTTCTGCCAATTCTATGTACATAGTCCTCAGATGATGATGGATAGTCAAAATTAATGACAAACTTAATATCATCCACATCTGTACAACGGTAGCAGTGTGTAAGAAAACACACAAATGCAACAATTGAAAGAAAAAACAAAACAAAATTAGGACAAGAACACAGAGCCAAAAAAGACAGACCACTGAAAAACCAACAAAATTAGAAGTGCAGTACACAACAATCACAGTAACCTTGAAATCCATTAACTTTGATTAAGAACATTCACCTACACTACTTTACAAGTTGAACGGAACCATCAAATGCATACTCCCAAATACACAAGTTTCTTAAAAAAAATATTACTTACCTTCATTTATAACTTACCTTACTTAGTATCTTCTTTTACCTGCAACCTCAGAAATAAAATGATAGTGCACACACAAGAGGGAGCATGCATCAATTACCAACAATGATGGCAGACACTTTTTGCTCTTGACTGCTTATTATGCAACTCCATCCCATATATCCTCATGATCCTTCTTTCCCACAAATCTCCACTTTGCTCCAATATTACAACACAGTGGACTGGCAACCACTTCACTTTATATCTATTTCATACTATTTTTTTTGGTTTATAAAGATAAATTTACTTTCTTTTTATTTGCAATTCTTATACTGTAAAATTCATTTATTTAAATGTGTTTGTAAGATTAACTTCAAAAGCAATTTTTAGAGAAATTTCAGGTTTTAAATATCAGAGAGTTACTACTGACACTAGGAAATTTTTTTGCGATAAATTTGAATTTGGAAATTTTAAACTCGTCTTTTTGTACATCAATGCTTTACAAAACACATATTCAGTTGACTTGATTCCATCTATCTCAAGTCTTTTGAGATAAATTTGATTTTGGAAATTTTAAACTTGTCTTTTTATACATCGATGCTTTACAAAACACATATTCAGTTAACTTGATTCCATCTATCTCAAGTCTTGCCAAAAGTTTCTTAAAACAATCAACAAATTTGTAAAGCTTTCAACACGAAAAATCTTGCATGATATGTTAAAAATCATTGATTTCAGAAATACTCATTGATAATATTGAATTACAGTAAGCTTGCAAACTTGAACGATTATTTTTATACGTACTATTCTGCAAACACAACAAACAGGGTTAATATGTAACTGTTCACGTCTACTTACGGCCAGTTCATAACATGAACTCCAAACACGAATGTCATTATTACGATACCAGTAAATACTCGACACTTGAAGACGATTAGCTGGAGCAGGAAGACATGTCGTACGAGGATTTTTCATGATTCAATCTATTACTGGAGTGCATGTTACAATGTGGGTATGTGCTGTTACTTTGAAAGTCATTTTCTAAAACCATTCCAGACAAAAGTCATTTCCGTATTTCTCAATCACATTTTTTCTCAAAATTATCAATAACAGATTGCACATTCCCATTCACTGATGAAAGCAGTCTTGAGGCTTATGTCCAAGCAAAGTTCCATTTCAACTCGCAACATGTTCTTTGGCTGTGATCCGACATGACACCCGATCTGCTGCAGTGTGTGAGGGAGAGACATGGTTGTTTCTATCCGTATGGATTTAATCCTTCAATTGTGTACAACTGTCTATCCATTCCATACATATTCCCCCAAAAAAGTACACTCGTGTAAAAATCGAGTCGTTCTGAAGTCAGAGTTTAAGTCTGTCCTCTGCGTTATTTAATTTAGAAAACCAACAGGCAGTAGAAATACTTCATAAATTGTCAAACCTTGCTGGTCCATATCAAAGCAATATGTGCATCAACAAGTTTATACTCTTTCACTGTTTATCTTCTTATGTAACCTTACTGCACATGTTTAAAACATACAGAGCGATAGAGAGTACAATCCTATACGAATTTCATAGACAGGTACACAGATAGTCCCTCCCCCTTAATGCCTCATACACAATCTCTGTCATGCCGGTCCAGCTGCCTTCTTTTTAAGTTCAAGCTATTAAAAACAATCTTGAACATATTATATTAGATGTTATTATGAATATACAAATGTTAAAACATTATAATGTGTGCTCACATTATGTAAATTTTACTTTACAAAATGCATATCTGTTGCACATTTAAGATTTAAGAAAATAACTAGTATTCTATATTTTCTTATTTAAAGCTTAATAGATCTTTAATTCAGTACACAATTAATCATTATCAAACACATCTATATACAAACCTAGACCTCTTGATGCTACGTCTGTTGCAATTAAGATTGGTGTTCTTCCATTTTTGAACTCTACAAAAATAGAACAATTCAAGTTATTAAATAGACAAATTAATTTGACCAAAGACTATTATAATATCAATATTCAAGATCATGTTCTTTACTAAAACCTTTGTAAAATGATATGGTTAAATGCCGTATAATGTTAACATCTGGGATACCTGCACATCTATTGGAGTAAAATGTTGTGATCTGCAATATATGTTTTGAAATGCAATTGATTTTCTATAAATATGGAGAAAGGTTTCCCAAAAGGTATATGGAATGATCCACAAAGTTAGTTCAAGCATTTAAGATAAATAATGGTAGTGTCGGGGGTCCTATCTACTGACCAGTGATCTAGATTATGGAATGATCCACAAAGTTAGTTCAAGCATTTAAGATAAATAATGGTAGTGTTGGGGGTCCTATCTACTGACCAGTGATCTAGAGTATGAAGAGCATTAAAACATTGTAACTATACATACCTGATAATACCCAGTCTCTTTCTGGTTGAGATTTATCTCCATGTATACACATAACTGGCCATCTAAAAAATAAAACCATTTCAATAAATAATGGTACAAAAATAAAATTTTAGTGGACAAGAGTCTATAACCATCTTTAATTTCAGCCAATTACATAAAACAGATGGTTTGTTTTCTTAACGGACACCATAAATACAACCATGCAAAAATAAGAACGGTTATGTCAGATAGCAGCAGGTTTACAAGATTGACTAATTACAGACATAACAGTATCAACTTTAAACAAGTACAAGACTTTTTATGACCATCACTTATTTTTTTTACTTTTAAGGATAACATACCCTTCTCTTCTCATTCGTCTTGCTAGATCATCTGCTCTACGCTTAGTTTCTGTAAACACCAAGGTTTTATTCTCCTTTTCTTGCATGATTTCTTCCAGCAATTTTATCAACCTGAAGAAAGCACAAAAGTGAAGTATCTCAAACAATAATGTCAAAAATATCATTCTGCAACATGTCAATTATTGTATGACAATGAAGTATAGTACATTTGTATTTGTATTCTTTTTTTCTCAAACATTAGTCGTTTGTTATCATTTATGTTCTTAATGAGATATCTCACTACCTTTACTTACTTGTAATCTTTTTCAGTATCAGAACATACATCAATGATCTGTAGAATGTTGTGATTGGCACTGATTTCAAGGGCTCCTATATTCAACTGAGAGTAATCACAGAGAAAGTCTTCTGCTAACTTCCTAACTTCTTTTGGCCATGTTGCACTCCACATCAATGTTTGACGATCAGGCTAAAAAAATAAAAAAATAAATTTTCATTTGAATCTTTCTATTCTGTAATTGAAAGTATTAAAAAAGAGGGGGAGGGGAGAAAGGACAGTACTGGACCAAAATTACTATCTTTATGCATGTTGGTTCCCTTGGCATTGCTTTTTAAAAGAACGATTGTATTTCAATAAAAGTTATATTTTTTTGCTTGAGAATAAATTATATACTGTGTTTTAACTTGGTTTTGATTCTGCTTTTAGTGTCTACATTGAGCACTAACACATTCTACATCCAGGAAAAATAAAATGGAAACACAATACAGATTGGATATGTTTTCATTTATTTTTGAACATTGATCTTAACATTGAGTAGTGTATGAATTGATGTCAACATTGTTTTATCTTTTTATTTTTTCTGGTGGTTGGGTATTTTCGTTCAATACATTGTCAGTGATGCATCATGGTTGGCAGGGTATTGCAGAATGTACCCCTTCCCAGACCTATTAACCCTATTTTGAGTCTGTCAGTAGTCAGCATTGTATTTATCAGTAAGTTTACGCTTGTCCCCATCACTAGATTTTTTTTTAATGAAGCAATCAAAATTCTGCATTCTGGCAGTTTCTGGATATTTTGTGTGATTTATTTTATGACACCATAAATGAAATTATGTGGAGTCCATCAGCATATACTTGGTGCAAAAATATGCATATAATAACTAGCAGTGCAGGTCAGTGCCAGTGTAGTTCTTTTGTTCGGTTGATCCTATATGTTTTTGTTTTAGTCCTCACTGTAATGGATTTATTATAATTGTTTCATTTTTATCACTTCAATACCATAACACAAGATTATAATCATGAATCACCTTTTGTGAACACATCTGAACATGTCCACGTCTCGTGGCAAGAAGGTCTGTATTTTTAAATATATCTGTCAATTTGCCGCCATTGAATCTGTTTCTGTTCTAGTGATGATCAATGGCTCGTTTGCCAGTTATACTACTTTATACGGCTATCAAGCGCGTTGACAACCGTGTTGGAAATGTGACACTTAATTCTCAACCAATGTATTTTAGGGGTCAAATTGGTGTAAATTACGGAGAAATCGCAAGAGTAAACAGGTCTGTCTTCCCATGTGTTTAATAATGGATATCCTTAATTTAATATTGCTTTCCAAATAAATCATTTGAATACTTACACGAATCTGTTCAAGAATCTTTCTAATCTGAGGTTCAAATCCCATGTCTAACATTCTGTCTGCTTCATCAAGAACAAGGTAGGTGCATCTCTTTAAGTTTGTTTTTCCTGCTTCTAGAAAGTCTATAAGACGCCCAGGTGTAGCAATACAAATCTCAGCTCCTACAAAAATATACACAAATTATCAAATGAACACTTTAATACAACTAATCCCAGAAACATCAATTACTTTAAACTTTACAATTAAAATATTCAACAAATAAGCTGAAAGTTAGAATGGGACCAAGTGAAAAAGGACAATTCAAAATTAGTAAAAATTAGTAAAAGAATATTAATATTGCTGCTTACATGAACCGAGAAGAGAAAATTCTTCTATTTTTACTGAACATAAATAAAGGACACTTATAAATTTCCTATATTAATGTGTGTGTATGGACAACCTAGATGAATGCATATTTCTTTCTATTACTAACCCCTTTCCAAGTCCCTGATCTGTGGTCCTTTTGGGGCTCCACCATATACGCACACACTTCTGCAGCGAGAAGAATGACCAAATTCAACAGCTACTTCCATAACCTGTTGTGCCAATTCACGTGTGGGCACAAGAGCTAAAACCTGCAATAGAAGGATACCAACATTGGTATGCACACAATTTCTCAAGACCAAACAACAAACTATTGCCCTATAAAATTTGACAAAAGTTTTGCCCATCATATACAGAAAAAATATTTTTGCTTAACATTGTATAAATAAACATTATGAAAATAAAATTGTTCAGTTTAAATGACTCCAAATACTTTTCATCAATCGTGTGCATGTAAAGAATTGAAAAGAAAATTGTAACATGTAATCATTCAAAGAAGTGATTCAATAATTATGATATACATGGACAACTCACTATTGGTCCATCATGAGGCTGTAGATGCTGTTGATGGTTGATATGCACAATACCAGGGCACATGAACTACAATGTATAAAGTCATAAATATAACAATTAACACAACCTTTTCATATGTTCATTTTACACTCAACAATTTTGGATCTTATATGCAATGGAGACAAGGTTCAATGAAAGGCCCTTAAAAAATGTTAACGATCAAGACAGATCTGTAAATTCATTCAAGGACAAATAGACACTGTTGATACTAATTTTGATGAAATCTGCTAGGAAATCAAATGTTCAGAAATAATTTTTTTTGTAGACAGCAGCTTCAATCTAACAAAGCAAATTATTTTTTACAAGTCAGTTTGTGTATTTACCCCTGCAGTTTTTCCTGATCCTGTTTGAGCTATTGCAACCATATTATTTCCAGAAAGTGCAATCGGCCAACCTGCAGCTTGAATTGGTGTTGGTTCAGTCCACTGTAGACGTTTGAATGCTGATCTAACATAATCTACAAAATAGTAAGATAAACGACTAATTTTAATTCCCAACTATTTGACAGCTTAGTTTATCCCCACAAACTTAACAATGCAAGATAATCGACCCATATAATGTACATATTGACCCATAAATTTTTCCTGAAAAACTCCAAGTAAGCTTAAGAGTATATTTTATTTATGGCATTTCAGCTTGACCTTAATCATATACTTTCCAAATTAATATAAGACTCTTTCATACCATGTGTACGTAGAAGTATTTTTCTCCCATAATATCTGTGTTTTGCATCGATTTACATATGTTTGAAGCTATTGAAATTTGAGAAATGTACATTGTTGATGCTGCATTTACCAAGTCACAATTACGTGGGTATGCAAGATAGATTTTTCTTACATGGCTTTCTTTCATATGCAAACTCTATCTTGCATAGCATGATTTACGAGAAAAAGAATGTTCTTCTCTTTCAATAGGGAACCAACATACCATTCAATAGGGAACCAACATACAAAGTTCGACTTGGAATTCAACAAATAAAAAGTTTTTAAAAAGTGTATTTCCATACTTAAGTGGCCAGGCCTCTCTGATATTATATATCTTCAACATTAACTGGTTCAATTACTTTTTAGTAGGCAACAAACAAACCCAGCTTTGATTGAATCCAATTTGTATCCAACCTTTCCCCACAATATTTACTATTCTAAGTATTCAATTATTCACACATACCTGGAAAACCAGACTCGTCAAATGAGAATATAGGTTTTGGTACCAGCTTTCCATGCACTGTGATTTGATGATTTTCATAAAACTGTTGAATTTCAAGCTGCAACAAAATATGACAATTAATTATTTAAATTACAAATAATTAAAACTAGCTATTAAATGGAACATCTTTAAAATAGGCATCACAAGTTATAGTCAATCCATTATTATTTTTTAACTTATGGCTGGCACATTGACTATTTGAGTTCTATGTCAAGAAGTTCAGCAAAATGAAACTTTGACCCAGACAAATCACTTAAAATTTGAGGAATAGTGCACAACTATTGAGACTATGTAAATAAAATACACTGCAAAATCTTTTTTGCTTCAAGTAATATTTTTGCCAATTTTGACTTTTTGGCAGTAATGTTGGAATTTTTTTAATTAGTTTCAGCTCTGACTTCCATTTGTAATGCAAACTTATCAGATTAATGTTAATGTTTGATAACTGCAGATTTCATTAAAATGAAAAAGCCATATTTAGAGATTATAGTCTGAAGCAGTTTTCAATCAAGGTATTTCGGACATAATTTATGAAACTCACTGGGTTTCGATTTGTCACAGCAGGGTGTTCAACATAGAAATCTTTTTCAAATCTAGTGAGGTTCTCAGTTTCCCATCTTGGTTTTCTCAAACTTTGCCCTGGTTGGTCATTTCTGGACAATTTTCCACCTCTACCACCACCTGAACCAAAACTTCCTCCCCTACCACCACGGAATCCTGAACCACCGCCTGCACCAAATCTAGATGGAAATCCTGTTGGCAAGGGTCCACTTGTTGAAAATCTGTTAAATAATTGAAAGTTTACTAACAAAGAGTTGAAGAACAACTATAGAAACTTGTAGTTATGCTTTATTTAGAACAGACTTTTTCAATGAAGAATGCCAATTTCCTCTGGTTCAATATGGGTCACTCTCAGGTAATGGGCCACTTTAAGGTTACGCTACCACAAAAATTTGAAGTTTAAAATTTAGAGGTG
>JAUMGZ010238709.1:0-10730 GCA_032359645.1 Pododesmus macrochisma | reverse complement strand
AGTAATTTTGGACAAGAAGTCGAAAATATGAAAAGGTAACATATTTGCTATAGTGTTGAACTTTGACCCCAAAACGCGTAACCTATTTTTGACCCCAGGGTCATGCCTTGAACAAACTTTTGTTCTCCATGCCTTAAAGTTACTACATACCAAAACACTAAGCTCTAGGCCTTCTAGTTTATTAGAAGAAGATTTTTGAAGTTTTGTCAAATGTTCCCCTTTTTGCCCCCTAGTGGCGCCCCCTGGGGGCCCAGCCCCTTTATTTGAACAAATCTGAACCTTTCTCCTAGGGATACTTCCTACCAAGCTTGGATAAAATTGGTCCCGTGGTTTAGAAGAAGAAGTCGAAAATGTGAAAAGTTACGACGACAGATGATGGACGGGAATTGTATGGGAAAAGTTCAAAGTCCAGTTGGACTAAAAACTAATCGCGGTCGAAAGCCAACACTTACAGTTTGAGCCCACGAAAAAAGAACAGACAGGTTGTGTCACCATATATGAGAGTTGTGTTTATTTGATAAATGATATATGATTGGTTGAAAGAAGTGAATTAGAACATAGATTTATTTAACCAAGGTATACAGGTCGAATATTATAAACTCGTACACCTGTATAGCATAGCGATAGTTGATGACGTGGGTTGGAAGGTGTTTGTGAAAAGTGCTCAGCACAAGCTTGGCGCACAGATGAATAATAAGGTGACCAGCTTAATCGTTGGATTTTACAAAGACTTTTGGTGATTTCCGGAGGTCAAGGTTATTTGGTGCCAAATTTTAATTCGGCAGCATCTTCAGGAAAATACCCGATTTCTATCTATTGCTTACTCCATAACATCACATTTTATATCCATGCAACTGTCATTTCTATTCTAAACTAGGAATTTACTTGACGTTTGTAGCTGATTTTGGATAATTGAAATGTTACATTTTGAAGAATATTACCACTTTAAGTTTAAAACTGGTCAAACATTTTAAAAATTTAACTTCACTGCATCAATAGTTTACATCAAAGGAACCTCCATGCATCCTAGTGTACATATTTAATGAATGGCAAGCTTCTAAATAACTTGCACCAAAATCATTAACATTTTCACTCTGACACTAACGCTGAACAGGCGAGCTAAAAATCAATTTGTTAGTGTAAAGATGTCCATTTTATCTTCTAAACACATACCTTCTCTGCATAATCATTGAATTGATGTGCTACTGGTATCACAACTGCCTGTCTTGGGGATACCCAAAATGGCCTGAAGAGGAAAACCAACATTTCATCATCTCAGCATGTTTCTAGTATCTGCATTTAATTTTAAGCTGCATGGGACAAAGGATAATCTTTTCTTCATATATCTACATATATAAAATTTAACCTGACTTAAGAGCCAGCTATTCTGTACTTAACAACAATTACATTTAAGTGTACTTTGCCTCATTAAAATTGCTAATTATTCCCCTTTGACCTTCAAGATTTTTTATCAATTAATTGTTTATCAATATATTACCATTTTCCTCCAAAATTTTCACACAAGATGGCGATCATGCGCTCCACTGATCCAAGGACAGCTCTGTGTATAATCACTGGTTGAGCCGTCTCATTGTCGTCTCCCCTGTAATGACATGTAAACAGATAATGAGCATCTTTAGGCGTGAAAATAGCAAGGGGCCTTTATAGACAGGTTCAACTTAGTTGAAATATGGAGAGAAGGGATCTAGACATGTAGGTGTTTATTAAAAAGAGGTGGTCTTTACGGCAGGTTTGACTGTTCTGTTTTAGCTTGGCCTCAAAAAAGTATTACAACATCATATAATATTTGTCTGTGTTACTGTATGTTTTGACGCTTCTCAACGGCCTTGTTTGAAAATGTCCTTTTTTCATAAGAATGCTATAGGAACTATTATGGATGTATAAACACAATAGGTAGATGGTCATTGTACTAATGTGAATAATTCCTGGCATAACAGCTAAAACCAATATATTTGTCTTATTGATTTATGTTGACATTATTAGTTATACAGGTCTTTGGAGGCGAAGGGTATATAAAATCTTGACATGGAACCTGAGACTGTGTACCCTGCCAAAGACCTGTATAACGAATTTGTCATACTGCAAAGCCATGGTAACTGTGAAAGAGAGTTACTTCAATAACTTTCAGCCATGAGAACTTTGAAAGAAATGTTAACTTTGAAAGAGTTATTACAACAACTTTCAATTTCAATCATATAATGTCATAAAAACAAGTTACATTAATATTTCTGTTAAAGTTTGTATTAATTGGTAAAATTAAAATTAAGAAAACAAAAGTTCCATTGTTGTTAAGTTTATAGTATTATATTTTTTAAATGAAAATTATAATCTCGCTACCTCAGCTTTGTAATGTGAATTACCTCCCTTACCACTTTACCGCATGTTGTGCAAGAGTCATATGACGCCAGGCTATATTGTAGATCAACAAAACAAATAACGCCCGCCTACCTTCTGAATATTCATGAATATGTATGAGCTGTGTGTGTTTCCAACAGAGTCACATTTCATACAAAGACATGAATATTCATACGGTAGGCGGGCCGCGTGCATGTTTGACGTCATTTGAAAATGGCCGGCCAATGAGATTATGAGCGGTGATTACGGGGTGATTTTCACTGTTTATGTTGGACATAATTAAATTTAAAGGTATTTATAGATAGTAACATATTGAGACACATAAATGAACAGGTAACATTGAGTAATAAGAGCAAGGCAGCTGATAAATAATGAATAAACAACCCCTGTTTACCATCAAGCAATAGGTCAAGTTCACCATATTACAGATATATATATAGACTATCCTACCGCGCATAACTGCACAGGCTTTCATATACCCCCTCAAGATTTCAGAAACAATCTGGTGAAGTGTGACAAATTAGCCAATCAGAATACAAGATTTATCTTTGCATTGTATATTTAGATAATTTTGAAGAAATTTGAAAACACCAAAAGCTAAAACTAATGATTTTTTAAGTTAATGATAATTGATTAAGGTAGTATATGGTTTTAGGAACTGGATTTACAATGGTAAACCATCAAAGTTAATAGTAATTGATTTAGGTAAGGATACATGAATAAGGTAGTATGTGGTTATGTGGTTAGTAACTGGATTTATAACAGTCAGCCTTAGATACTTACCTTCCGGTATTATAACTGAGGTTGAATCTGATAGGTAGCTGAAAGTCCAACTGAATAGTGGCACACTGATGTGATCTTCTCAAGGCATCTTGTATATTTATGTCAATCTGAAACACAAAATAAAGTCTTGGAGTTATCTCCCTTGTCAGATCAAACTACAATTTCAAAGTTCTTAAGCAGCATTACAATGGCAAACACAAGTATGCGAGGTTCGATAATGACTGCATAACCCATGAACAATATGAAGAGTAGAAGTAACCACTTGCTTTAAAGATGAATGTCATAAGAATAAGGGTTGATCACCTGACAGATACTAATCAAACACAGTACAATCAAACAAAATAGGTACCATACATGTAAACCTCCCACCTTGGAGATAAATTCTGTTTTCAGGGGTTCACTCCCGTTCTCCTGTTGAAACACTTAATCTTCCAGTTTTAAGAAATTTTGGAGTGTTTGAACAACATACACATCAATAGGTTTTATAATGAGAATTATTGTTGGGGAAATCATATTGAATTCAGTGTCACAATCATGCTGTGGATGGCAAATGTATAAATGTTAAGAAAAATGTTAAGAAAAATGTTAATAAATGTTAAGAAAAATCAATACTACTAAGTTGAAAATTATCAATAGATCTACAGTCGAGAACATTTGTGTCGAATACTGATTACACGAATATACAGGAGGTGACGAAGTCATCGTCTGGTCCCGATTTTTCTCCTTATTATTTTAAGTAAAATATACATGGATTAATCGAGTACTTATGTGTCGAAATAACTGATGTGTCGAGTACAATTTGTGGTCCCGAACATCGAAATTGTATTAAAATGACTGTAAATGTGTAATAGTTGTTTTACACTTTCCAATCGGCATCTTCCACATGCTTTCCTTAAATCGAATAATTAGAAAAATTGGAAAGTTTATAATGCATATTATTTGGATAACTTTTAAACAGCAATAAAACAAAATAATTTTGTTTTAAGATTAACTTTGTAAAAAGATTGGTGTTTTTGTTAAATGCTTTTTATTTCATAAAAAATATCAATCATATTTCTTGCATGGTTGATCGCCGACAGGACATAAATATTGAAACTGCAATGTGTATTGCAAACATTTAAAAGTTACCTTTCATGGTGTCGTGATTGGATGTATGGGAAGATTGTTTTAACATTGTATTCTTAATTTGTGTAATTAACATAGGTGTGATTAACAGATTGAGGCATTCTTTTTCGTAAGAGAAAGTCTATATTTAACATTTCTCAGAACTGTGATCCATTTTAAGACAGCTTCCGAGAATTCAGCTTTGAGTTTTACTTCTAACGGATTGTGAATTTATAACGGAACGAAAGTGTTTGCATGATAGGGTACACATTTGTGACATTTATTTTTAAAAAGTTGTTAATTATTGACTTCGTTTTGGCGACTTATTATTCAGAAAAACTAAACAGAATATGTCTTCAGAGTGCAGAATTTGAATCAATTCTGTAAAAGAATTTGTCCAGACGATATTCTGCTCATAATTTTATGAAAGGGGCATAACTCTCTTAAAACGTAGCAAAATACAAAATCACATAAGGGGCACAATTACATGCGGTTCCCAAACTTCACACAAAGTTTGAAAAAAATTCAATAGAAAATGAGTGAGTGCATACCAGGACAATTTTTTGTCTACAGATTTCGGAAAAACAGGCATAACTCTCTTAAAAAGTGACGAAATAGAAAATCATGCAAGGGGGCACAACAACACGAAGTAACGATACTTCGCACAAAGTTTGAAAAAAATTCAATGGAAAATGAGTGAATGCATACCCGGATAAACTTTTGTCTAGATCCGGAAACAGGAGCATAACTCTTTTAAAAAGCGACAAAATAGAAAATAACGCAATTTCCAGTTTTTCTTATTTCATCAAATAAAACTATCAAATTGCAGATGAACCTGATTTTAAATCAACATTTTTTTGTGATGTATATTCAATACTAAAGTAACAGCATGCTTGACTTTATGAGTATATCAACCAACTTTTATGTCACATTTCATACATTGAAAATGAGAAGAGCACAATATACCTTTGGTCCATAGAAAGCTCCATCCTCTGGATTAAGTTTCCATTTTGCACCAAAGTCATTCAAACAATCTGTCAGATCCTGTAATATTATGTTTACAGAGATGCTTAATAAATAAACATAGACATTTAAACAATGAACTGGTAAAACTTTACCTCACAGTATTATTCAACAGTAGTTTACACTTCATTTAACACAGTACAGTGAAAAACATTTCACAAAGTTACTTTGTGAATTCTATGGCTGAAAAAGTTTGTTTAATACAACCATATCATATAACAGAACACAGAGATGCTCTTGTACATTCTTTTGTATATGTTAAAATAAATACTTATACCGTATGCATACCTCTGGTGTGCACATAACTTCTTCATTTTCTTCATAGTACCAAAAATAGTTGCATTTATGTATAAATATTTCAAAATTTATCATTTTGCTGTAAGAATCACCTTTTCTGCCTGATCCCACGTTTCTATTTTTCCCATGAACTTTTCTGGTCTCGTGGACAAATTAAGTTGGAAGGTAAAACCAAATACTCCATACACATTCTTGAGGAAGTCCAAGCATCCAGCAATCTCAGCTTTTATCTGAAATTGGAAAAATTTGCAATAAATACTAGACCACTGTGGTAGCTTGGTGGAAGAATATTTGCTTCCTGACTGGTTTGATAACCAGCCGTGTCACACTTGAGAAGTTAAAATTAAGTGATCTTCTTGCTAAGAACCCTGCAAAAGGACTGGTTAGCTTGGTGTCAGGAAAATGTGACAGAGTAATGTATCACGTCAAAGTGTCTGTGGCATGATTTCTCAGGGAGAAAGAACTATAAAGTCGCCATCAGTATGCACTATCATAAATACACATGGTCTCATTGTGACCTAAACAAGAGTTCAAAGGGACGCCAAAACCCAATGAAACAAACAAATAATGATTACTACTTTTAGTTACCTCCCCTATCCACTGTCCTGTTACAATCTCAAAAATTTTCAAAGTGTTTGAATAAGCCTAAGAATAAATGAACTATGAGGCTGAAAGTATTAATTATTTTCCTATATTTTTATCAATTAAAAAAAAAAATACTTAAAATCTTATTCAAAGGTCTGAATGACATATGAAACCAACTCATTTCCAAAAGAAAAGGGAAACCATGTTGTCATCTGTTAATTGCTTTGTCAATTTAAGAAGGCAGGTGTTTTTTTTATCTCTGGATAGTGTATATCTTAGAGAATAGGGACTATAGCAGGTCAGTGGACAGTGTTACTTACAGAATAGGGGCTATAGAAGGTCAGTGGACAGTGGTACTTACAGAATAGGGGCTATAGAAGGTCAGTGGACAGTGTTACTTACAGAATAGGGGCTATAGAAGGTCAGTGGACAGTGTTACTTACAGAATAGGGACTATAGAAGGTCAGTGGACAGTGTTACTTACAGAATAGGGGCTATAGAAGGTCAGTGGACAGTGGTACTTACAGAATAGGGACTATAGAAGGTCAGTGGACAGTGGTACTTACAGAATAGGGGCTATAGAAGGTCAGTAGACAGTGGTACTTACAGAATAGGGGCTATAGAAGGTCAGTGGACAGTGGTACTTACAGAATAGGGACTATAGCAGGTCAGTGGACAGTAGTACTTACAGATTAGGGGCTAAAGTAGGTCAGTAGGCGGGACTAAGCCAATACTGATATTGATGTTTACCTATAAATCATCTCAGGCGTAATGCGATAGCATGCGTGTTTGGGAACATGACATTTATATTAACATATAATTATATTACTTTTCTTGTGAAGCGGATGTATAAGGTAATATTAGAAACTTGATTTTATGAAGCATTTTAATGTTAATTTAATAATGCCCAAATATATTTAAAACAAATTAATTCATTTATGTATTGATCACAGAAATGTTTACTGGGATGAGTTTTTACGAAACAAATTCCAAGTGTGTAGCTGCTATGGATTTTGTTTTGCAGAAACAAATGCATTTATCAGTATACGTCAATTTTCTATGCTTTTCACTTTGATATACATGTGTTATCTATTAGTTACCTTTACTGCGATAGTGCATTAGTAACTTGAAGCGGACCAATTCGGGTTCCATAAGGATTTACGCACTTAAAGACATAGGATCTATGGTTTTGTGTCAAACATCACACAGTGCGTTTGTTACATCATTTATTTATTATCAGTCGATAAAACACCAAAAACAATGTTTAAATGTCCGTATTTATGTTTCTTTCATGAACTTCTGCACTTTTTATCTGTATGTTGAATTTTTGTAGTACACATCAATTTAATTAGAAGCCGCCCATATTCATACAACCCTGGCTTGGCCTGAAAAATGCACAGGTGTATTGAAGACAAGCATGTTGCCAAAAGAAAGAAATCGAGTTGCTGTAGACCAGCAACTTTGACGGATTCCACCAAAAAATGAAAATGGAAATTATTTTAAGACATTTTCAATTGATAAATATAAATATATAAATAATGAGAGATTGTCAATGTTGTTTTAGTGAAACTAAAACAAATGTCTCCCCTTCCCAGCAAACCTCGACGATTTTTCTGTTTGTGGTATTATTTCATTTTTGAGATGCTTCACAAATGACTTGAATCATCAATTGGTTCTGGTGGCTAAACCATTTTTTGTTTATATTAAAGGTATTCAGATCAGTCTTGGTATCGGTAGAAATGTAGTATAGTAGCATTTCAATATAGTAGGCACCTTGCAATTTTGTACTGCTGGATTCAACATTATTCTATATCACGATATACAAAAATATGGGCCTGTTACCACATTCAACATTCACTATATTACGTTATATAAAAATATACTTTCAATAACTTAAGCAATGAAAACTAGAACTCCCGCATGTTGCGCAGGGGGCCACTGCCAAGATAGCCTGTTGCTATTGTCACCCTAACCCCTACTCTCTGAATGCACAGCCACCACTGGTTACAGTTTGCTCCTAGATGTTTCTTGGATATAAATAAGTAAAACTATTGATAACTGCAGAAGAAATCATTTAAACATGCTTTGCTTTGTCAAACATGAATATTATGAGGAAATGTGTACATTTTGTGAGACACTGTTGTTAAGAAATTTAAGGTACAGTTCTGCTTTGCACGTTCAAATTCTTTATGGAACATGTTCACTCAACAAGTTTCTATATTCCTTTTTTAAAAATATTATTTCAAAATTTTAAATCATCTTTAGGCAAATATAAAATATCCTTTTTCCACATTTTGTAAGATGACAACACCAAATAGAACACTTACTAAACCTTGCTGCGTTTATAAAATATTTTCTTTAATAGATGTATTGTTATATATCATTTATATTATAAACAGTACCTGGTCAGGTCGACAGAATATGTGGCCATCATCTTGCTGGAATCTTCGTACTCGGGTCAGACCACTGAGAGCTCCACGAAGTTCATTTCTGTGTAAAACACCAAAATCTGCAAATCTGAGGGGGAGTTCTCTCCATGACCGAGGGCGATGATCAAACATTATACTGTCAAACAAGAAAACATACAAATTTTACATTTATTTTATCCTTTCATTTAAAACAAGAGGCCAATTGGGCCTTAACGCCATCTGGATTTAAAAGGCCTTTAGTAATTTTTTAAAATTTAAATACTTTTGACCCCAGAGTCATGCCATGAACAAAGTTGGTTCTCTATGCCCTAAAGTTACTACGACCAAGGCATTAAACACTATGCCTTTTAGTTCATAAGCAGATTTTTGAAATTTTCCCCATTTGAGCCCCTAAGTGACCCTCCCTGTGTACTAAACAAATATGAGTTTTGATGAAATTGGTCCAGTAGTGTGAGACAAGAAGACGAAAATGTTAAAAGTTAACATATTTGCTATGTACTTGTTTATATGGTGTTGAACCACAGGTAGACGATGAGTTAACAAATCGTAAATGACCTCGTTTTATAGGATAATTTCTGTTTTTTTATGCATCGTCTACCTACGGTTGAACTTTGATCCCAAATTCATAATTTTTTTTGCCCTAGGATCATGCCTAGAACAAACATTCCGTGTCTTAAAGTTACTACATACCACAGCATTAAGCTATAAGGCCATCTACTTTATATAAGGTTTTTTGAAATTTTGTTAAATTGTCCCCCTATGGTCTCTGTAGTGGCACCCCTGGGGGCCTCACCCCATCATTTGAACAAATATGTACCCCGTTTTCCTAAGGACACTTCCTACCAAGTTTGGATGAAATTGGTTCAGTGATTTAGGAGAAGAATTCAAAAATGTAAATAGTTAACATATTTGAACAAATTTGAATGCCCTTCCCCTAGGGATACTTCCCATCAAGTTCAAATGAAACTGGTTCAGAGGTTTAGGAGAAGAAGTCGAAAATATGAAAAGTTAACCTCGACGGACGATGGACAGGATTTGTATGAGAAAATTCGAGCTAAAAAAAGGACTAAAAAACTTTTTATCAATTTTAAATATCAAGAGAACTGCTATCAAATATGAATCCACTCTCTGCAGAGGAATTACATTTTAAAATGTCATTGATAGAAAAATGTTTTCAGCAGATTCAATCCATTTTCAACTTAAACACTGACCCGTCATCAAAGGCCCTGCTAAGTGTATACTGTAGATTGATTGTTTGTCGCAGATTTGTAGTAAATGTGAAAACACAAAATCAGAAATGGGGATTACTACATGAAATACACTCTCAGAAAAAAGAGGCCCATCAGGCCTTACATCCATCTGGATTGGCACCTACCCTTGTGCTTGCCCTACATAGACAATTCCATGGCAGAAAAAGAAAACTTTTTATCTAAAAGGGCAATAACTCTGCTTTTAACAGAGCAAGAGTTGTGGTTCTTGCAAACTACCTGTCACCTAAATATCCTAAACATGTCATCAAGTTTCACATGTCATCAAGTTTCATTAAGTCAATTTTAAAAGTTATGCATCCAACAAGCATATGTTTATATAATGGAGTTGTGTTTTGCAGTTACTATGCCAAAATAGTTGACAGTGTTGGGACATAGTTTACTCCCCTTCGGGTCATGAACTATCAGTGTTACCGCTGTCGTTCGCCATTTGCGCCATTTTTGATTTTGAGCGAAATTTAGCCATGAAAAATTCTTTTGGTGATAATGTTTGGCGCAAGACTATTCGGTGTATAAAGCAGTAGGAAAACGAAAGTAACTTATTTACCTAAGTGACCTCGACCAGAAGCCATGTGCTTTATATGTTTACTAGGGCTGTGGGGTGCACCGCGGGTCAGCACGTTCGATTCAAGTCACGAATCAGGGAAACCGTAAAACGGTTCGGTTTGGCTCTAAAATTATACTACGCATTAGTAAACAAAATGGTGGCGAAAAGTGTAGTAAAACTTAAATTTTTAGAAAATGAGGGAAAGTAGACACAACTGTGACTGTTCACAAGTTACGTGGGGTAATATTAAAATATATAACGGGGTCGGCAAGTTCTAAGAGTGCTCATATGCAGAGGAAATGCGGCATTGCACAAGAT
>JAUMGZ010238698.1:0-10731 GCA_032359645.1 Pododesmus macrochisma | reverse complement strand
CGTTTTCTTATTGTTTGCCAATGTCCATGGACTTACGGCCTAGAATATCGTCTTGGTTTTTCGCTTTAATTACTTACAAAAAAGTAAATGCAACTTTTCTAATTCGGGAGCGTTGTGAAAACCCAAACTTCAGCACTGTAACATATTACACTGTAGACATATTAAGTATCAAAAACCGGTTTCTGAATTTCTACGTTGCAATAATGTTTTTACATACGTTCATTGTGGCGAATAGTGCCCTCCTTTCCTTGCTCTGCTATAGATTTTTGTGTTTGTTGGAACTTATCAGTATAGTTATCATTTCACCAACATGTATAACCACATCATTCATTAAACAACAATCTTAGTATCAACTATTAAGCATCATATATAATTATAAACAGACAATACATGTAACATATCTTATCATCTGCATACTTAAACAGAAATATACTTAACATCTGTATTTCGACAAAAGGACAAATACTTATAAAAACTACATTTCATAGTCATTTATATAAGTGAAAACAAAAGGGCAACCGAAAACATTTGATAACATACCTTCATATTTAACATCACATTTGACCTTATTTTTCAGTTAACTCGTTGTATTTAATACCCCCCCCCCCCCCCCCCATTCCCTGTTCAATCATTTTAGAAATATGTTGTTATTGACAAACTCAAAAGCCTTTTTTTATAAAAAAAAAAAACAACAATAAAGGCGTGTACGCCTTCTCAGTGTACGAATAATTATAGATTTTAATTCAAATATAGCATCAACAGTTAATAAATTCTTCTTAAAACCAAAAAGTGAGCGTTAGTCCAAGTATTATTGTTTTCGTCAAACAAACTAACAAACAAACATGATATGGCGACAAAATGCACAGGTCATATAAAACAGAGTTGGTAGAGAAACCTCCGAACATCCGAAAGAAGCTGGCTTACCTTCTCACGTAAAATCCCACACGGAGATTCAAACTCACTGTTATATATTGATAAGAAACAGTATGAATAGAATCAAAAGAACGAGACACATTGACAATTAAACAATAACTGCGTCAAACAATGAAGCACTGGAATGTTATTTATTAAATCGAAATCACAACAATCATCAAGACTAGTAATACATGCGGACTGGCTTAGGACGGTCACCCAGCACGAAACCAGACGGTGTGGTCAAACCGGTCAATGAGGCATCAACCTTCCCACTTCCCGCATGAGACAAGAGGTATTAAGTACACACATACATTTAAAAAATTAATAAATACACTTCAGGGCGCTGTAAAGCATTTCAACAACTAACCGCCCACATCAATTGTTATTAAACATCTAAACGAGTAAATCGTTTATGTATATTTACAAAATACAATTGGAAACATTAAAATTGGACATAACCTAGTAGCATTAAGCTGAAAACAGTGGTTAATACGTGGTAGATTCATAATTTCCACATAAAGTTAAGTATATAATAAATGACATTAATGAACAATCAGTGTGCTCGCAGAGTTACAACCCAACTTAAACTTCCAGACAAAAAGGTAGGGCGGGATTAGGGACCTTACGAGAGCAAAACTCACTCAGTTATGTGTCAGGGGGAAACAAATAAATTGGCTCAAGTAATTGCTATAACAGCAGTGTGATCTCAGAAATAAAGAACAACGCGAAGTTCAACTAACAACCAGAAAGACAGATATCAGGACCCACCCTTCTCGATATATAGAGCTTCCAACTGGAGCCCTTCATTGAATCCCAGTAGTATTGTTACATGTAGAAGGTGTGCAATACCAATGTCTATGCCAGTAAGTATGCGGTAAATGGACCCATACTAGGCATGTTGTTCGTCTCACTATAAGAGTATCATAGCTATGTTTAAGGAATTTTCTTAGAATTTTAGTAGCAACAGAAGACACGTCTGGGTTGTTTTAATCCTCTTAAGTTTGTAAACAAGATCTCCATAAAATGGCGGTTGTGAAATGCCTCTACTTACATACTGGTAAATAATAACGTGACCATATCTCAAAAGAATCTCTGGATATCTTCTATACAACTTGCCAAATGTTTTATGCAGTTTATGATATCGATACCCCTGTGAAATAAGCTTGGTGATAAGGTCAATGTTACGAGAATAAAAGTCATTGACATCTGATCAAGCTCGGGCATAATGAAGTAATTGATAAATATAAATGCCGTATGATGGAAGTCGTGGATTATCTCCATCAAGCCATGGGTAATTTACAGTTTGAAATCCAAAATCATCTTTTTTATCGTAGAGCTGTTCCATTAACAATATTCATGTCTAAGTCTATAAAATGGCGAACAATTATCATTTGGTTAGGCTTGATAAAATTAAGTTCTTTAGGATATATAAATTTGATTTATCTAGAAAAATCAGGGTTATCTAAATTCAGTATATCATCAAGACATCTGGAGGGTCTATTAAAACTATTGATCAAGTCAGTTTTGTTCGCCTTTTTTAGCTTAATCATAAAATCTCTTTCGTAACAATACAAGAAGAGATCTGCTACAAGTTGGGCACAATTCGTTCCCATGGGTATGCCAACAACCTGCCTGTAAATCTTGTCGCCAAAACGAACAAATATATTATCTAATAAAAAGCATAATGCTTTGCATAATTCAAGACAGGTCCACATTTTATAAGACTTATACTTATTACTAGAAAAAAATCCCGTACGAGTATTAGTAGCTAAATATGTTTTCCCCTCTCGTGACTCGTGTTAGCTCGTAACTCGTGTTAGCATGCTGATGCTGGTTAAAGGAAATCATAATTTCTGAGACAGGTTTCATAACTGAACAAACAGAATGCAGTACCTTTTCTCAGTCGACGTAGGTTCGCAGCAATACGGTTTCCATATGTCTCCACAGCAATCATTTACACAGACAATGAAACCAGATGAGTCTGAATGTTCACTTTCCTTCCGATTTTCAACTTTACAAATGCTTCCATTGTATGTTGATAGTCTATTGATAAAAATCATGTTTTACGTAATCAATTCAAATGGAAAAAAAGCAATATTTGACATACGTTGAACACCAAGAATTATAAATCCTCATAGACAATATTTGATAAATAACAATAAGTGTATTAGTAGTTGAAAAACAAAATTGCAATCTGAAATGGTCCACCGATAAATATAATGTATATATCAGAGGATAAAACCAATTCTCTCCGCGAGAGAACCTCGTCCAAGATTCCAGGTCTAGCTATTAACAACTATTATGTCATATAGTGTCAATGTAAATGTTTTATTCTCCCTTTAGTTTCATTTATTACAATTGTCAATACACATATTATATGATACAATATAAAATTAAAGAAGACTGATATCTGAGTCAAAAGGACTGGCGACCAATACATACGCCAACAAACATAAAGTTATATTAAAAACACATAAATGACATCACAGAAATATTTTAGGACAGCTAACACCATAAATATTAAGAAGTGATAAACGTGTCAAAGGCTATAAATGTTCTCGCTTCTATTTTTGTACTAATTTTTGAAATAATCAGGCAGTGGATTTGAAGGAAATATGGAGTGCTTAAATTATTTTGGATAATAAAAACAAATGTGTATCATGTTATTGGTAGACACCTGTCAGGTGCGTTACATCTAGACTTCACTAATTATATCCTGGTTTAAATATAACAATAAAGACCGTTTACATAGTCAACACTAATATCTAGAAAGTACTACAGACTGGTTGTTTCATACCTGTTACAACATTTCGGGTGGGATACGTCATCACAACACTTTGTAGAACATATTACGTCATCGGGTACATTACAGCCTTGAATGTAGACACATCCTGAAACGTTGAATTATTATCAATATATATCAGTTGAAATTAAAAGACATTTTAATTAACGATTAGTTAAATTTTATTTATCTATTTACACTGTTGGGACAAACTCTTACATAACGAAACCAACCTACACAACCTACCGCAAAGTGTAAAGTAAGAAGTTGTCATTGCAATTGTGACAAAAAGTCAAAAATAATTTTCGTGTGTATAAATATTGTTTCAACTTATATAAGTAATATATAGTCATGTAAAACCAAGGGAAAAATGAAGTGTTTGCAAAACGGATTAAACATAGAAAACTTGCAAATTACTGACACAGGTCACAAATTTACATGATATTTTAAAAACAAGAGCATCAAAGTCTCCGAGCTACAAAATGATTACTAGTACTGTAACATACATTCAAGATATATGAATTGAGAGTAGTGAAGACCTAGGAGTCAAACATATGCATGGGGTAGGAAAAAACCTGATGTTAAAACATATATAATATTAAAGAAGTGAAAGATAAAATCAACTCACTATTTAGAATTAATCATTTGTTTTGAATAAATGATTTGCCAATACTTTACATTTTATAAATATACGACGAACAGTGTCGGAATAACCTTATCTTTTAATCCGTATCTTGAAATGTATAATAACTTTGAACTTTTCTTGTTATATTTTTACATATTAAATGATACGTATTAACAACTTGCATTTCAAACTATTGAAACATTTATAATACATAATACGTTCAATTAGATGCATAACAACTCACCTGTCATTGATAGAATTAACACGGGCATCAGCATTTGCAATTTACAGCTAAAACACGACATAGTGTATCGATAAACTGTGAAATGTTAGTTCAGTGTTCGAGATAATGGACATTTCGTAATAATACACAATCACAATTAATAATAATAAAAAACAGTTGACTCACACAAGGATTAAGAAAGGTCATTCATGTTTACATACACCAATCTCGACGTTGTGAACTTCCCTTCCAAGAAACCTGTCATAAATCACGTACACTGTCCTCGTGTGGCTGTTTATAACTGATGACGTACAACACACACCTTTAGATACGCTAGCTACATTCTCGCATACTTAATTTATTTATTAATTCATATATATAGTGAGGCACTTACCTGTTGTGTCAAAAGGATAAACACAAATCTCCCGTCATAGTAAAGCACGTTTTCAAATTCACTTTCAATATTTTCAGTCATAAAAAAGTTGTTTTTGTTTAATCAATTTCTATTGATAATTCCTGATTGCATAAATTTAAAAAACTAACTTCATTGCAATGAAAATTTTCTTTTTACAATTTTAGTACAGACGAATTTTATAATACTCGGGAAATTAAAATAAGGTTAATATTAATAGCATGTATTCAATTACGAACAATTTAAAAGACTGATAGTATTAACTTGTAGATTATTATTAAAACAAGCATCTTAAAATTAACAACGAAAGATTATCTTTCAATTAGATTGCACGAAGAAATATAGTTTCTTGAATTTGCATGTACACCATTAAATAGATATATCAATGTACTTTGACTGGTAACTTGATATGCTGTGTCTCATGTAATGAACATTGGTCATGAGTTTAATGAAACAGAAGTAGGTCCCGAGTAGAAATTGAAAATTCAAGTCTTAAAGGGGACAATTTAAGCAACATCTACGCCATGTTCCGTGAAAATGTGACCAACGGTTTTTTTATTCTCGTAATATTGACCTTACCACCAAGCTTATTTCACAGGGTTATCGATTTCATAAACTACGTAAAGTAGTTATTCGAAAAACCAAGACGATATTATAAAGCCGTATGTCCATGGACAAAGAAAAGGAAAACGTTGGACGCACACACAAAAAATAACCAAATATACATTTATGAACTAAATAAGGAAACATCACGAACTTCTATTTAAAAAAAATAGAAGCGGAACCAGGTGCTCGCGATATGGTAAGCGTTTTATGCTACACATGTGTCACCCGCCGCAATGCTTTCATGTCATTCCAGTGTATTGCAACCCTTTCCATTGTTTAAAAAAAGCATATATCACCTTAAGAACATGTCACTATTATGGTGACGAAAGAGTAAAGGAGACAAAACATTAACAGGATAGTAATAAAAGTAGCAAGATTATCGTTAAATCAGAGCGGCAAAGTTAGTGCTACGAGGAGTAAAATCCTTCTATGACCGCATTCTTCATGTTATATTAAATTATATTATACAGTTATAGCCTTTCGATGAGGTCGATACAGAGATGTGTAGACCAAGGATGAAGTCCGAGGACGATATGCCCTTCAAAAGTCTAAATATATCTGCATTGACCGAAATCAAAAGGTTATAACTGTTTAATTATTTTTTCATTTTTTTATTTATAAATAAACATATCTCTGATGTTACACTTTTGATTCAAAAGTGTGGCAGAACATTTCATTTCAGCAACAAGACCATTCATGCTTATTTGATCTTTACATCACGACTCGTATGCATAAAAAATCTAAGTATTATACTTAAGTATAAACTTAAATCCATGTTCAACCTGCTAAGTAATATGCTTAGATGTTTTGCATAACAATTTTAAGCAAGTTACTTAGTAATACTTAGCTAAGCAGATCGCAATCTGCTTAGAATCGCTATTGTTGATGAACACTTACTTATTTTCACGTATTTTTAATTATAATTTAACAATTTAAATAGTTATAATAACTTAATTAGCAATTTGCAAATCCAATGGATTTTTTTTTAAACACAAGCACTCTGTTTTTGATGGCGTCATCAGAAAGAACTTGATTGATTAAAATATAATTTTGGGTAAAATATTTCACATGAAACTTTAATACTGAGGAAGGTGAGAGTATTTTAAAATCATTTAGAATAAAACAAATTGCTCAATATAACCACTGTAAAGTGTAAGAAATGTTTCTAAACCAATTGAAATATCGACAATCGTGTTACATGAGGCGTACATTTGCGGCTTGTCAGAAGGACAGAATTCAGCTACCTCACACATTTATATAAATATTCCCTTTTTATTATCTACTACACACTGTGAACAGCGTTTGGTCAGTGGTCTACAATGACATTAGTCCTAGTCAAACTCGGACTACAATGCCATAAGTGGAATATGGACCCCATTTGAAAGTTTAACCGCTTGCATATAAATGAGATACGTGGTTATACATTGCGCATACTTTCAGTAGGTATACACAGCAAAGTTTTTGAAGAATTCATTGGCATACTAGATTTAAAAAAGTACTTGCATTGAACTGGTTGCCTTGGTCGACTTGGTTGATTTGGACTTTATCAACTTGATCGGCTTTCTACCTAATTGACTTGATCAAATTTGAAACTTAATCGGCTTAATTGTCTTGGTTAACTTGATCTCAACTTGGTTGACTTGATCGAATTTGATTGACTTGGTTAATTTGATTTGATTAACTTGATTGACTTGGTCAACAAATGCTGATTTACTGTACACTAAAAAAATCATTGATTGATTGTAATACTTGTAATAATGTACACGCGGAGGGTGTACATGTGCTCTCAGTTGCGGTTCATATCCCTGCGGCTCCCATTAACGCTGCTCGTTTGTTCGTCTGTATAAAAGTAATAAAAACTGACTGTAGTTTATTTTCAACAGACTACTCGTTGAAAATTAACCTTGAGGCTGTCATATTTTAACGGCACGATCTATTTTCAACGGCTTTCGGTTCCAATACTCAACGTTAAAAACTGACCCCAGTTTTTTTTCAACGTTACATCGGCCATGTCAAACCTACGGCGCTTGACATTTCTGGGTAGAAAGACTTGTTGGCTTGGTGTCAGGATAATGTACCCGAATGCGTATCATGCCAGCATGTCTGCGACGTGATGTTTTGGTCACATTATCCTGACACTGAGCCAATCAGTCCTTTTCCTACCCAGTAAGGCTGGGCGCTTAGCAAGGAGCGATAAAATTGCTAATTATAAAGCCTTAGGTTTTGACCTGACCGGGATTCGATCCCATGACTATGGATTCTAACACCAGTCTATCAGTATGAAGAGAGTGCCCTAACAACAGGGCCAGCGCGCTGGTGAAGACACCAAAAGCCCAAATAAACTAACAAAACAAAAGACGGTTATCCATTGCGAGTTTTACACATCTATAAAAATAGTCATAGTCATAGTTATGATCAATAAATTTCAAAACATGTCGAGGTCATAATATTTAAACATAATTCGCGAGACAAGTTAGATTTTCCTTTGCATATTCTTTATATAATTTTTTTTTATTTAAAGAGCAATATTGAAGAGTAAGTACGGATATCTCTTTAAATTTCTATTTCTTACAAATACAAAGACATTTCAAATTCCCATATTTTAGCGTATCTAGTAGTCATCGTATTGTCACTAGATCAATATTCATTTGCTGAGGTGGATCATCGTTTTCATTTGCAGCGGCCATTTTGAATAAGTTAAGCAACTTGCTTAAGTATTTAAAACTAGATAGAAGGTTATTTAACTTAATTTAAGCATATACCTAAGTCTTAAGAAGTTTTATGTAACGTACATGTACGTAAGTACTTAAGCATGTTGCTAAGTAGAAAATACAATCTGCTTAGCACAATTCTCCTACTTAAGTATATGCTTAAGGATTTAAGATTTTTTATGCATACAAATCCTCTGTTCTAATGTTTATGTATACCAAATTTAAACAAAATCGGACAATGTTGAAATTTCGACTAATCAGATGTCAGTTTTTGGTCACATGATATGCAAATGAGATCAAGAAGGTTCAATGCATAACTTCAGCACATCAGGAATAATTTGTGAAAGTTTCACGTCCATCAGGATTATAGTCTTCGACGTTTGCTCTGCCTTCCCAATTTTTACCTATGTGCCAAGAATGAAGGTTGCTGCATGAAAAAGTGTTGAATAATGGCCCAGACAAGCAAAAGCCAATTTTTGACCTTGGCCCCACGACTCCAATCTTTTTTCGCGACACTCCGCCCTCCTAAGTTGTACCAAGTTTGAAATTGCTGTTTAAAATAGTGTGGAAGAAATGGCCAGGACAAGCGAAAGCATACAAAAACTAAGGCTTGACCCTATGACCTTGACCTTGGCCCCACGACCCCAATTTTTTTTACGCGACACTCCGCCCTCCCAAGTTGTACCAAGTTTGAAATTGCTGTGTGAAACAGTGTGGAAGAAATGACCCAGACAAGCAAAAGCATACAAAAACTAAGACTTGACCCCACGACCTTGACCCAACGACCCCAATTTTTGTACGCGACACTCTGCCTTCCCAAGTTGTACATTTGTATTAAGTTTGAAGTTGCTGTGCGAAATAGCGTGGAAGAAATAGCCCGGACAAGCGAAAAACATACAAAAACTAAGACTTGACCCTGTGACCTTGACCTTGGCCCCACAACCCCAATATTTTTATGCTACACTCCATCTTCCCAATTTGTACCTTTGTGCCAAGTTTGAGGTTGCTGTGAAAATAGTGCGATAGGAATGGCCCGGACAAGATCTGAGTGGATGGATGGACGGACGGAATAACGAGGTGCAAATCTAGTCCCCCCATAGGAACGAGAGGTTGTGGTGGGGGACTTATTAAGAGTTATGCTCCAGACAAGCATATGTTGCAAAATGACTAAGGTTTTCGTTTAAAAGGGAAACAATTCTGGGTATAGTAGGCCAGGAGTTATGGTTCTTGTGCACCACACATTATCGTGTAGTGTTTAATATTTGTATCAAATTTTATAAAATGATTATAATAGTTTAGGAGCTGTAGGCCGGCATAGCCATTGTGATAGAATGACTAAGATTTTCTAAAAGGGGAGATATTTCTGCGTTTAGTTTTACTAAGGGTTGTTGTTCTTGTGCACTGCACACTTACATAGTGCTTATCATATGTACTAAATGTCATAACATATTTTAAGTAACTTAAGAGTTATGCTTCGGACAGGCTTATGTGAAAGAATTAGTAAGTTTTTCGGTTAAAGGGGAGATAACTTTGGGTATAATTGACCAAGAGTTGTGGTTCTTGTGCAATTTCAACTGTCTCATAGTGCTTATCATTTATACCAAATCTCATGAAAATATATCATATAGTTTAAGAAGTTTTCAGAGAGCACAAAAATGTGAAAGTTAACATTGTTGCTGTAGTGATGAACTTTGACCAAACTAGATGAAACTCGAAGGGGGGGGCCTTCGTGGATACCCCTGCTTTAATGTTCACCACCTTAAACACATCTACCCTGTGCATATAGCATTAGGTGAAAGGTCAAGGTAGAGGTTGCAGTGACCTACTTTTGATATGCGACACACCGCCATTAACACAAGTACCCTTATACTAAGTTTCATTACAATTCATTAAAAAACCATTGGAGATATGCTCCAGAAACTGTTTGGACACAAATATTCAATCATGTAGGTCAAAGGTCAAGGAAAAGGTCGCAGCAACCTACTTTTGGTACGCAACACACCATCTTCCACACAAGTACCCTTATTCTAAGTTTTATTAAAATATGTGAAAAAACATGGAAGATATGCTCTGGAAACCAATATTCAATAATGAAGGTGAAAGGTCAAGGAAAAGGTCGCAGCGACCTACTTTAAGTACGCAGCACACTGTCTTCCACACAAGTACCCGAGTATTAAGTATTAAGTTTATTACAATACGTGAAAAAACATTGGAAATATGCTCCGGAAACCAATAATCAATAATGTAAGTCATTACAATACGTGAAAAAACATTGGAGATATGCTCCGGAAACCAATATTCAATAATGTAGGTCAAAGGTCAAGATAGAGGTTGCAGTGACCTACTTTTGGTATGTGACACACCGACTTCCACACAAGTACCCATTACAATACGTGAAAAAAAACATTGAAGATATGCTCCAGAAACCAATATTCAATAATGTAGGTCAAAGGTTAA